>BJCM01224386.1:0-11801 GCA_018326385.1 Flaveria bidentis | reverse complement strand
TTCAAAGACCCGAATGTTCTCCTCTTTCTCTCTCTAAAATTCGTCTGAAAAGGTTGTGATGGGAGAATGGGCGGCCATGCCCTCTTTTTACACCAACTTTTTGTACTTTTTGTCCTTTTGACACTTTTAACCCTTCAACTTGAGTTAAATTTGCATTTCCTACTTTTATTATTTCTTTATTGTCTTTTTAAATATCCGGGTGTTACATTTTTATATGAAGTTATAAAGATTTAAAAATCATTTTACAATACATAACTAAATGAAAAGACTTATTAAAACTTATAAAGTTATAAACTGAATTTTAATAAAATTATAAAGTTTTATTAGTAATTATGAATTTTAATTATTGAAAATAAATAATCAAATTATAAATTTACAAGTTTTATAAAATTTATAAAGATTTTGTAAGAAAATAAGTTGATTAAATTAAAATTAAGGTTTTAATAAATTAAAAGTTTAAATTGTAATTATTCTTTTATCTATTTATTTTATTTAATCTTGTATTTATTTCAAAATCATAACCTCCTTTTAAAAGACTTGTAACTCACCATTAACACCATTCATAATCTTCTCCTAACCTCAACTATAAAAGCAAGGCTTAGGCCTTACTTTTCATTTACTCATTCTCTAAAAATCGCACTAATAAATCTTTCTTTCATTATTTGGTTTTGATAAAATTCAAGAATTTTTTTACAAGTAATTTCAAGAAGTTTAGAAGATTAAGGTAATCTTATATTGCTTTTATATTATACATTTTTATATTGTTTCAATGATTCTAACATCCAATCGTTCTAATGACTTTTTTTCTTCTACTAAATCTCTTTTCATTTTAATTATTATCATTTTATCATCAACCTTCTAATATTCACTAATCTTATAACAAACACTAACATTCTTAAATCAAGCTAAAAACACACTAATGTAAACAAAGAATCCTGTTTGCATATGGACGGCTATGCCGCCGCATTCGATTATTCCACAAGATTATTTCTCTAAATGATGGCTATGCCAAACTCTTGGAATATTTTTTTGTATAACTCAAATGAATTCTAATATATCATATATTAACATAATAAATTTGTTCTAACCCGTTTAATGCTTTAGCAATTTTAAAAATGCACATAAGTGCCTTACTACATATTTAGCACAATATAGTCTGACTAAAACTAACCATAATTGGTCATTACAAACTAAATCTGAGAAACTCAGACTCCAATATTAAGTTTGTCGAATAACCTTTTCAATGACAGTTTATACGTCTACAAACTCAATCGGACAACTCAACAATAGCCTTCATAAGATAAGTGCGCATTTCAACACCTTTTGTATTGTGCTGTTGTTTTAACTTATTTACAGGTCTTTTCATAAAAATATTTCTAAACGAAAGTTGTTCGGAAAACTCTGAACTAGTCAACTATAAATTTTTATAATATTATGAAATCGTTTCTATTTTTAAAACATGTTCAAACACGTATCAAACATTCTATCCAGAATCTAAAATTGGTGTGATAATCATTTTTCAATCTACCTTTCGCTTTTTGGAATTCTCTAAATGTCCTAAATTCTTGTAATGAATTCCGACCTCAAGTTATTGTTTTTTATTATTTAGGGCATCACCTTTTACTCTTGACATCCAAGCTTTCTTATGTGCTCTACAACCATCACTATACTTGTGAGTTTTCCATGTGAGTTCTCCATACCCTCTTTTTTACTTTATTTCACACCTTTTGGGGTGAAACATGTTAACCTTATAAACTTACACTTGTAAACATCTTGATACTTGTAAATGTACATGCAATTCATCTTTACTTTTTGTCATGGTTATTGATATTCTTGTGAGTGTTATATCAGATACATTATACGTTGACAATCATTAACTATTGCTAGCCTGTAGACGTCATAGATCTATGGGCCTGATAAGTCTACTTGGTTAATCCAAGTACACTTAGCTAATCGTTTAATCTTGTAATCTTGTAATCTATCAAGGTTTGATTGTAACTATATGTGTTCTATAAATTTGCATAATTCATAACCATTGACATGAATTGCTACTTGTAAATCTTTATATATATATATATATATATATATATATATATGTATATGCTTAACCCATGGAAACTCACCAACTTTCAAAGTTGACCATTTATTTTTAACATGTTTTAGGATTGCTACTTAAGGAACTCTTCTTGCTCATATAGGACTTGGAATTAGTTTAATTAAACATCTTATTTGTTATTTATATCTTTGTGGTATTGTAACTGTAAAACCCGGTTATTTATTTTTGAAGCCGACGAAAGGAGAAAAGAAATAAATTCCAAAGTCGACGGACCAAACTCGCCAACAAGAGAAAGTTGGGTGAGTGGAGGTATTTAAAGGGAGAGGGTAGCCCTCACCCTCTCCCCACACCCACATTCTTCAGCCAAAAAGGAGTGGAGAAGGAGAAAAGGGAGAAAAGAAGAGAAAAGCTTGGTTCGAGCGGATTCAAGCGTGCAAAATCGAAGTTTAGCGGGTCTAATCGAAGCTCTATTTGTCGGTGTTGTTTGTGTGAGTTCTAGGACCCCTCTTTTACATGTTTTTGAATGGTTTTGGGGCTGGAACACATCTGAAAATCATTTTTCGGGTATTTTGGGTGTGAACCTGTTTGTGTATGTGTGTGTATGTGTATGATTCGTTTGAGTATTGCTTTTGAGTTTGTGTGTGCTTGAATGGTGTTGTGGTATGCATTCCTAAGGTTTAGGATGGTTGATTTGGGCTTAGAATTGGTTTGGAAGAGCTTGGAGGTCGAAAATGGCAAATTAGGTTCGGGAGAAATCTGCATTCTGCACAAGTTAGGGCTATGCGACTGAATGGCATGTGAGTCGTGTGATTGAAGTCCACACGCATGCCAGTCGTGCGATTGAGGTTCAGTCGCATGTGAGTCGTGCAACTGGAGCCCACGCCTGCCAGTCATGCGATTGAGGGTCATTCGCATGGGGAGTCATGCGACTGAGGCCCATACGCCTAGTTCCATCCGCATTAGGTCCATTCGCACAAGTGTTCATCCGCATTGGTTCATTCGCATAGGTGTTCAATCGCATAGTATCCATTCGTATGATGTTCAGTCGCCTGGAAGGTCGTGCGACTGGAGGGTGCCCATACGCCCAAGTAGGGCTTGTGCACTCGGGGAAAGCGTAGTTTATTTTACCGACTTTCAGGGAAAATGCAGATGTAAGTTTGGATATGGAAGGTTCCCGGGAGTTCATATAAGTTGACTTTTGAGGTCCTAGACGTTATGTTGGGCATGTTGATGATGTATGATATTGTATGTTTATGCATGATGTATGCTATGTATGTATGATGCCTTGTATGATGATGATGACTGTGTATGATAATGTTACTTATTATGTATGTTTATCTTTCCCGTGACTTTATGTTGAATGTTAATGAATGAAATGAAAGTATTATGTAACATAAAGTAAAAGATAATGAAAAGAGGAACACGATAAATGAATGCATGCATTAATGAACGGATGAATGTAAGAAAGGCTTGCAAGAAAATGTATGGAGGTGCACACCCAATGAAGGGTGTTAGCTCAACGGTGTGCGGGTTAGCTACCCCGGAAGGATGCATACTGGGGTCCAATCTTTGTGATTGACCATATGTATGGGATCCTATCCGCTTGCCCTAGGTGCTGGAGTCAGCTTCATGCACAATGTTTGAGGTCTATGAAAAACCTCAGGCCCAGTTACCAGCTTCGTGCACAATGTTTGGGGTATAGCATATGGCGTTGATCCGGAATGAAAGAGAAAAGAGAAGTGGTGAATGTACTTACCCTAGGTACTGGAGTCAGCTCCGTGCCAATGTTCGAGGTCTATGAAAGACCTCAGGCCCAGTTACCAGCTTCGTGCACAATGTTCGGGGCAATGTACATGTCATCGAAAGAAAGGAACGTACGAATGAAAGTAAGAAAGTATGAATGAATATCAACGAAAGTTAATGAACGAATGACAAAGATAATAATGATATTATCTGTGCGTACGGATGATGTATGATCGCATGAAAGTAAAGAACGGTATTAATGAAAGATAAAGTATTGTTTTATTATAAAACTAGAACTCACTCAACAATGTTGACTTTTATGTGTTTCCAGTTGGCAGGTAATGCTGTTGAGGATGGTACGGGGCGGCTACTAAGCTCTTTTGGGATGACATTCTTTTGTTTAATGTTTTTGCATTGTAATGCGAACGAACGGTGTTTTGAAATGAACGATTGTATTAACTTGCAAAAGCATTTGTAATGATATGAAAGACCATTTTTATGTTTCCGCTACAATACTCTATTGAAGTTAAATGTACTTATATGTTTTATGTGCGATGATCGACCAGCTGTAAGCGTCCCGGGAACGGGACTTTACAGTAATGACTTAATTTTCTAGTATTGTTCAATGAAAAATGGTATTTAATATTATTTCAACTTATTTAGTTCCATGTGCTATAAACAATCGTTTCACATTCGTCTGCCTCGATGATTCCGCTGTCGGTCGGGGTGTGACAGATTGGTATCAGAGCCATGGTTATAGGGAATTAGGTTATTAGAAATGGAATGACCTAGACTATAACTATGTACCCTTACACATGAGTCCTCTCATGTTTTTATATAATTAGATATGATTTTATGTGCCTTATGTGTTTATACTTGATTATGTGAGTATATGTCTTATGTGTTTATTCTTATACTTTGAATCTTATCAATGCACACATGAACCTTAAATATATTCTAAGGCATTATGTGCCTAAATCAAATGATTTTCAAAATAATCTTTGTATCGTTATTCGTGGTTTTCAAGTCTCATCAAAGTCTATGTCCTATAACTTGAAACATATAATGCTGGAAGAATGTCATGCTTGTATCTCGAGGTGTTCTGTCTAGGCAAGGTATTCATATAAATCCATATCAACGTATGGATCCATTTACCTTACCTAGGAACCCTTGGGGTGAGTGTCCGCTTATAGGTACGCATGTATTCATTAAGGTTGTAGTTGACCTAATACTTTGATATCAACGTATTGCTTTGGTTTGTAAACCAAACGTTACATTTGAACATTTTGTTGTTATTGTTTCATCATTGATTTTGTCCTCCTGAATCTTAAAACTCATTATCCCATTTTTCTTAATGACTCTTAATAATCTCTCTAAACATTTTCCCCTTAAACCCGTACTTATTTTGGAACCTTATTTCAATGATACTAATATTCTGAACTGAACCATTAATCTTAAAAACACGATTCTTGTATCAACTTTAAACTAATGTAACTTTGAAATCTCAATGATATAGTAAACAAAAATTAGTCATCTAAGAACCATGCTAAGGTTGTCTGCTTTGAGAAACTCCACTAGATTTGTATTTCATTCAAAAATGTCTTAAATATATTTTTCATGTTCGTCAAGCCATCTTTCGTATTGATCAAAAACTTGGTGTTGTACTTGTGACAAAACCTTGTTAATCGTCTTGAATCGTCTGAAATACAAAAGTTTATTAATTAAAATTCTAAATTAATGATCTTATACACTTTGTCAAGAAACACCTGAAATCTTGAATTATGAAATTGAACAAACTTAAGCGTAGCAAAACACCATAATCAAACTTATTAAATTTAAATGTTCCCAAGCGTTCACTAGAGAAGACGAAATGAAATTCAAGTCTCCTCATATCTTTGAAATGAGTCTTCTCCTCATTAAATTTCAAGACGAAATTTCTTAAAGTAGGGGAGACTGTAACATCCGCTATTTTCCAAGTTAAAACCCAAACCTGAACCCATTTTGAACTTCCATTATTATATTATTTTAATAATTTTAATAGATCAATTGTATTAAATGAGAAATTTATATCATGAATTATTCATTTAGTAATCATCTAAACAACTTGTAATAATTTATGAATTTATAAATAATTTTTTTATATGAAGGTATAAAGATTTATAAATCATTTTACAATAAAGAACTAAATGGAAAAAACTTATTAAAACTTATAAAGTTATAAAATGAATTTTAATAAAATTATAAAGTTTTATTAGTAATTATGAATTTTAATTATTGAAAATAAATAATTAAATTATAAATTTATAAGTTTTATAAAAGTTATAAATATTTTATAAGAAAATAAGTTGATTAAATTAAAATTAAGTTTAAATTGTAATTATTCTTTTATCTATTTATTTTATTTAATCTTATATTTATATCAAAATTATAACCCCCTTTAAAATACTTATAACTCATCATTAACACCGTTCATAATCTTCTCCTAACCTCAACTATAAAAGTAAGGCTTAGGCCTCACTTTTCATTTGCTCATTCTCTAAAAATCACACTAACAATTCTTTCTTTTATTATTTGGTTTTGATAAAATTCAAGAATTTTCTTTTACAAGTAATTCAAGAAGTTTATAAGATTAAGGTAATCTTATATTGCTTTTATATTATACATTTCTATATTGTTTCAATCATCCTAACATCCAATTGTTCTAATGAGTTTATGTTCTTACTTTTATTTTTTCTTCTACTAAATCTCTTTTAATTTTAATCATTATCATTTTATCATTAACCTTCTAACATTCACTAATCTTATAACAAACACTAACATTCTTAAATCAAGCTAACAACACACTAATGTAAACAAAGAATCTCGTTTGCGTATGGACGGCTATGCCACCGTATTCTGTTATTCCACAAGATTATTTCTCTAAATGATGGCTATGCTAAACTATTGGAATATTTTTTATATAACTCAAATGAATTCTAATATATCATATATCAACATAATAAATTTGTTCTAACCCGTTTCATGCTTTAGCAATTTTAAAAGTGCACATAAGTGCCTTACTACATATTTAGCAGAATATAGTCTGACTTAAACTAACCATAAATTGGTCATTACAAACTAAATCTGAGTAAACTCAGACTCCAATATTAAGTTCGTCGAATAACCTTTTCAACGATAGTTTATGCGTCTTCAAACTCAATCTGGCGACTCAACAATAGCCTTCACAAGATAAGTGCGCATTTCAGCACCTTCTGTCTTGTGCTGCTGTTTTGACTTATTTACGGGTCTTTTCATAAAAATATTTCTAAACGAAATTTGCTCGGAAGATTTTGAACTAGTCAACTATAAATTTTTACAGTATTATGAAACAGTATCTATTTTTAAAACATGTTCAAACACGTATCAAACATTTTGTCCAGAATGTAAAATTGGTGTAATATTCATTTTTCAATCTACCTTTCGTTTTTTAGCATTCTCTAAGCGTCCTAAATTCTTGTAATGAATTTCGATATTAAGTTATTGTTTTTTTTTTATCATTTAGGGCATCACCTTTTACTCTTGACATTCAAGTTTTCTTATGTGCTCTACAACCATCACTATACTTGTGAGTTTTTCATGTGAGTTCTCCATACCCCTGTTTTACTTTATTTCACACCTTTTAGGGTGAAACATATTAACCTTATAAACTTACACTTGTAAACATCTTGATACTTGTAAATGCACATGCAATTCATCTTTACTTTTTGTCATGCTTATTGATATTATTGTGAGTGTTATATGAGATACATTATACGTTGACAATCATTAACTATTGTTAGCCTGGCGGCGCCATAGATTTATGGGCTTGACAAGCCTACTTGGTTAATCCAAGTACACTTAGCTAATCGTTTAATCTTGTAATATATATATATATATATATATACACACATATATATACATATATATATGTATGTATGTTTAACCCATGGAAACTCACCAACTTTCAAAGTTGACCCTTTATTTTTAACATATTTCAGGATTACTACTTAAGAAACTCTTCTTGCTCATATATGACTTGGACTTAGTTTAATTAAATATCTTATGTTGTTGTTTATATCTTTATGGATTGTAATGACTTAATTGTCTAGTATTGTTCAATAAAAAATGGTATTTAATATTATTCCAACTTATTTAGTTCCACGTGTTATGAACAATCGTTTCACATTCGTACGCCTTGATGATTCCACCATCGGTCGGGGTGTGACATTCATGAACAGCGTTATGAGTCTTTTGATAAACATTATACATTTTATCCATTATGGAATGAGTGTTATGTTATTTTGTAGGTCCAAAAATATTGTTATGAATGTAACGTGTGTGTTTTATAGGACATTTGAAAAAGGTGGAAATCCTTATGATGTAATATGAGACAGGTAAAAGGAGACAGCAATTGACGTCCGGTAGTTTTTCTGATTAATTTTACATGTATGTAAAGAACTTAGGTGGGGATATTGATTGTATGGTTTATATGGTTCTGATGTTATAATGTTAACGTGTATGTAAACTGCAACTGAAGTAAACATTCGATAATCTAAAAATAATAGGTATGTAATAAAAAAAAGATTAAGAAAGATTGACAGGTATGCAAATTGCAACTGGTAGTTTTTTTTATTATTTTTACATGTATGCAAAGAAGTTAGACACGAATATTGACCATAAGGTTTGTCTGGTTCTAGTGTTACAGTTTTAGCATGATGGACATTGCAACTGATGTTAACATTCAATAATTAAAAAAGTAGCAGCTATGTAATAAAAAATTAAAAAAGATCACACAATAACAATTGATTGGGTTAGTATTCTTCTTCTATCAAATTAAAAAAAATGATTATCTGAATCAATTATTAGTGCATGCTTAAATCAATCTGGATTAAAAAAAAGTGTTGGTAGTGATGAATACGGTTTTTGCAAAAATGAAAGAATATAAATTTTTTTGAAAAGCAATAAAAAATATACTATGTGCAAATAAAGGAAGGGTTCTTCATCAATTAATCTAAGTATATTACTGATATCTTAGAGAGATTTGAGATGAAAGATTGTAAGCCAGCCAAGACACCTATACCCAGAAACCATAATCTTTGTCCTGACCTTGAGGGGGAGGATATTGATCAACATCAGTATAGGGCAACTATTGGTTCTCTGATGTATTTCACAACCAGTAGACCTGATATAATGTTTGCCACTTGCATCTGTGCAAGATATCAGACTGCTCCAAAGGTGTCTCACCTAGCTGCTGCCAAGAGCATCCTCAGATACCTCAAAAGACCACCTAAACTAGGTCTCTAGTATCCTAGGAACAAGGATTTCAATATCTATGGATACTGTGACAGTGACTATGGTGGCTGCAACATTGACAAGAAATCAACATCACGAGGATGTCAATTTCTTGGTGGAAGGATAATCTCATGGGAAAGCAAGAAGCAATCCTGTGTATCTACACCAACTGCTGAAGCTGAATACATTGCTGCTGCAAGTTGCTGTGCTCAGCTGCTGTGGATTCAGAATCAGATGTTAGACTATGGATTCAACTTTATGAGTACTCCTATCTATATTGACAACAACAGTGCTATCTCCATCACTGAAAATCCGGTGAAGCACTCCAAGACAAAGCATATTGAGATCAGGTACCATTTCATTAGAGACATTCATGAGAAAAATCTGATTAAACTAATCAAAGTTGATTCAAATGAACAATATGCTGATCTGTTCACCAAAGCTTTTGATGAACAAAGATTTAAGTATCTTATAACAGCTATTGGGATGATAAACATTGATTAGATTACTTGTTTTGAAAACCTTTTAATGTGTAATGTCTTATGTCAATACAATTTAAGCGTTGTTACAAAAGATCTCTCTGAAATTTTCTAAGTATAAATTTCTTCCGAAGAGAAATTAACCCTCGAAAGTTATTTTGATATCTTCCGAAGCAAAATTTCTTCAAGAAAAATTTCTTCTCGGAAGAGTTTTTAGTCTCGGAAGAAGCGATTGATTTAATATCAGATCTACTTCCGAAGCTTATACAATCTCTCCATTCAGAAAGCAATTCTTTACCTTCGGAAGTAAGAGTTGCCTTCGGAAGACAAATTACCTTCGGAAATGTTTTATATTCGGAAGAGAGATTTTACTATGTAACAGAAATCTCTTGGGCCCCACACTGTAAAAAGCAAAGATTTTGTTAATGATGTCGGATTATTTAACTGAATTAAACCTTACCGCCACTGTCATTTCGTCCTCAAAAACATCACATCACCTTATCCTAACCCCCATTACCGCCATTCCACCCTCTTTTAAATAATCCTGACTATTCACTTTCATCTTCTTACCTAAATTTTACTGCCCTAAAAGTTTCCTTCACTCTAACTTTACCCAATTCATCCTCATTCACCTTTCTCAAATGGCACTCAACCCTTAGCACAACCAAGTCGCATTTCTAGATTCTTCCAGAGATGCTGACTTCACAGAAATCATCTCCTTTCTCACCCAATCATCTTATTACACAGCCCTTACCGTTAATCACACTGTTTACTCCAATCAAATGGCTGAATTTTGGGACAATGGTCAAGTCGAAACCCTAAGTGGGATTCGTGTGATAAGATCCTGCATTTGTGGACAAGCGTTCGTCATCACTGAACAACTTATCAGGTAGCATCTCGAGCTTCATGATGAAGGTTCTCTTACAGAGTTCCCCAAAACAGATTTAGACAGCACATATATGCTCATGGGATATAGTGGAGACGTGAGCAGGTCCACTGTCTACAAATTCAACTTCTCCTACAACTGGAAGTTTCTCCTGCACGTTGTCCTCCACTGTCTATCAAACAAATCTGGGGGTAGGATCAAATCCCATATGAACTAGGATGCTTAGTTCATGGATTGGTGAGAGGTCTCCGCTTTAACTACTCACGATTTGTGCTGACCAATCTTATTGGAAATCTCCAGAGGGAAACATTCTTCATGTATCCCAGATTTCTTCAGCACATCATCAACTGTGAACTGGACCAGAGTCAGCTTGTCTGTGCAGCTGCTCTACCTGTCCCTCAAATGAGGCATACCATCTTCAAGACTTTGAAGAAGGTTTCCACCAACTTCACTAGAAGGTACACTTCTTTACTTCCAGGTATGACTGAGCATATAGCTCCTGGTGACATCCCTGTTCACCCCACAGGTGATAAACCCACACCAGCAGCTGCCTCCACACTGCCTTCTCACCCCATCACCATCACATACAAGAGACGCCCCAAATGAACCCTTGTTCAATCTACTCTGATTGAACAAGCTCCTCTTGTTCAATCCAAAAAGACTAGAGTGGAACAATAGGCTCCCACTCAGTCTGAGGTCTTACTATCCTTCTCATTTGAACTCAATTTAAGTTTTGAGTCTCCTCAGTCTTAAACCCATGAGCCCGAAACCCAATCCAACAGCCCTCAGAATGAGTATTTATACTCTTCTAAGCAGCCAACAAGGGACAAACCCACCAGAGGCTCAATGCCTGTAGACATTGACCAAGGTCTCGGGTTAGTAGGCTTAACCTCCTTATCTTTCACTGACCTTCTTTTTAAAACTGATGAAGAGATAACATCCCTCCATGGCAATGAAGTTGATCTACAATACCCTCTCGATGATCAACAGAGCCTAGAGAGACCTCTTATCTCTAGCCCCCATCAGCAACCCATAACTAAGGTGAGTTCTACTGATGTGGAAGGGACTCATGCAGATTCAGCTGCCACTACAGAAGGTGCCTCAATGGACCTTATGGACAGTGGTAACATATTTGAGACTGAATCTGCGGCAACCATGCATTTTGATGACTCTAAAAGAGACATCATTAAGCAGGGGAACCAGAGTGCCAAGAAACCACATCTGGTGGTGAGGCTGAACATACTAGGTATGTTACCTCATCTCCCCGTGATTCTTCAAAAGAAGATGAGGGAAGCATGCAACTCCTCATACAAGACCTACTATCTAA
>BJCM01224382.1:0-11621 GCA_018326385.1 Flaveria bidentis | reverse complement strand
GAAAGATACAAGAACATGAGATACTTATACTACATCCTACAGCCGGCTATACTTTGAAAGCCAGCTGGAGACTAGACACAAAAAAAATCAATTGTAGAGTCAAAACCCAGATTGCCTTTTGACTAGTGACTATGACATGCCATAGTTCACATCCTTATCTATTACAAAAAGGATAAAGTACATGAAGTAGAAAGTTTGCAGACTCAAGACCTCAATGTACAGCTACCAAAAGCATGGACATTTTCACCAACTCATGTAAGTTGGTGACCTTACAGAGATGCAGCAGAATGGTGTCCAGCTTTATGGAAAAGTAATCAGATAAAGCATGTGTCAAAAGTCTTCGGAAGAAATCTGTCTTCATGAGTTGAAGCTTCGGAAGACTTTGTCTCTGAGGCTTCGGAAGACTTCATATTTGGCTTCGGAAGATATTGCTCTTGGCTTCGGAAGATTTCACACTTAGAATATTTATGTTGCATGTGTGAAACTTCCTAAGCATTCTTCTTCATAGTACTTGTACAATATGCAGGAGAGACTTTGGATGATTGGATTGCATCAGTCTCTTCATTAATCTCTACACCAAGTACTTCAAAAAGGGCATCTAATAGTTGTACAAGTCCCTGGATTAATTTGTGAAAAGGTGACCAAAGTTGATTTCTATACTTTTTTTGCGTTCGTGATCAATATGGATGTGCTTGTTGGTTGCAATCATCCACATTCATGTTTTTTTTTCTTTTTAAAGTCCTGTTCATCAGTTGTTCATAAGCATTTCTTGCAACACATCCACATTTCTTTGGTAACTCATCCTCATTTGTTTGCAAAGCATCCGCATTTGTTTGCAAGGCATCCGCATTTGATTTCAATGCATCCGTATTTTATTTCAATGCATCCACATTTATGCTTAAAGTACACGCATTTGTTTACAAGTCAACCGCATTTGGTGACAAGTCATCCGCATTTGTTGCCAAGTCATCCGCATTTGGTGACATGTCATCCGCATTTGGTGACAAGTCATCCGCATTTGTTGACAAGTCTTCCGTATTTTTGTAAAACACATCCGCATTTGATGAAGCTTCATCCGCATTTGTTTTTGTTCATCTGCATTTGTTTTCAGACTTGAACAAAAACGATTTCACACTGAAGTGCAGGTCGGGAAATCAGCAGTAGCTTCCATTTCTTCATCTTTTCTTTGTTTTTAATGATAATCGTGTTCAATTGCATCGAATTTTGAAAGAATAATCATGAACATGTTCACGATTCTTCAAATCGTACCATAGTTGAACATATTTGTTGGGTTTTCTTCTGATTTTGGGTATGAACATATAGGTTTTTTATGAACAGGGACTTTATTCTTCATTTTTCTTCTTTTCTTCATTGTTCTTGACATCATTAAAGATGAAATCATATCTGAAACTAGATATATCCGGTAACCAACAACTCTGTTACCATTTTGCTAAATCAATATTTCAGATTCATTGATCTTGGATCTTAGGATTCATCTCGTTCAGATCTAAAAATCAAAATTTAGATGGGTGGACGTGTGTAAATCAAAGAACAAAGAGATTGATAATAATAATGTTATGATTTCATTGATATTGATAAACAAGTTACAATAATAATCATAGATGACTGGTGAAATCAAACCCACCCAAAGGAGAGGATTTCTCCTTAAGTGGTGATTTACACCATGAGAAACACACACACAAAAGCTACACTTACAAAAATACACTAGTGGGTCTATTTATATTATTATTACAATATGACTTAATTTTGACTTTCTAATTTTCTTGATGTTGACTTTGTCATGTTGAATTGTCTTGTATTGTTGTTTTTGTTGTAATCAACTTGGTCTCTGAACTTGTACAATGAGATCTTCAGTTGGCTATAATTATGATTTGGTAAACTTTAGTTTATTTCATTATTGAACCCCAACATAAACCAATAGAACATATTATCTAATATGGGTAAAGTTTATTTGTAAACACTTGTTTATTACAAGTTCATTTTTTAACCTTTGTTCATTGCGATAACTTGTTAACACTAATATAACAAACATTTACATCATTAGTATGTATTGTAATTAACTCTTACATCGCGTTCCACCACTGATGTAACAGTTTTTCTTCTATTTTTAAAATTCTCTCCCTTTGAAAAAAAACTTTACACCTTGTTTAAAATTTTCTGTACTTTTTTGTATGATATTATTTTTTTTATACAAATTACATCATTAAATAGATCATTTTAATATTTTAAATTTGAATATAGTCTTACTATATATATTTTAAATGTATTTTAACGTTCGTTGTAAACCACTAGTTTTACTGTAACTCTAACTTACAGTGCGCAACATGAATAATGGTTATCATTTTATATCTATCATATACAATATTTTTTAAAATCTTTAAACATAAAATAAATTTTAGATTCCCTTATAAAAAAACTAAATTGCATATTTAGACATCATAAAATAAAAAATTGCATTTATCCCCCTCTTTTAATCGTTTTAATTGCATATTTACCCAATTCACAACAAAAATTTTATATATCCCTCCCTTAATAGAAAATTTTCAAATATACCCAACTTCGAGTTATTTTATTAAAGATAATATATAGATCGATAATATTACCATTGTCTTTACAAAACTATAAATTTATTTAAATTTTCATATTCATCTATTTGTAGCTAGCTTTTTTTATTTTTACATTATTTTTAATTTTTTTGTTTATTAATTATGTTTCGCTAATGAGGTTTTTTAGTTTCTTAAAACCTTTTTCACTTTTTGTGTTTTGTTAGTAACTTTTTTTTATCTATGTTGAGTCTATTCTTGTTTATTAAGCTTTTAGAGTAACAATAATAACATACAACACAAAAAAATGAACTTTTAATTTGTTACAAAACAAAAATAATCATAAACAATCATGAGTAAAATAATCATCCTATAACTCTATTTTTAATAAAAATCATCCTATAAACAATCATGAGTAAAATAATCATCCTATAACTCTATTTTTAATAAAAAGTCAAAATGAGTAAATTTGATATGTTTTTCCACAAAGGAATGTATAAAAATTTTAGTTTTAAGTTGGATTAAAATACAATAAAGTAGATTAATAAAGTGTATATATACAATTTTGATTGAGTTGTGTAAATATGCGATTAACAAATTTTTAGGGGATATATGCAATTACGGCTAAAAGTTAAAAAAACCAATCATAAAAAACAAATTAAAATGATAAAGAACTGGTAGGTTTTTAACATGATTATGCTAAATGTTTATTAGAAGATGCAAGATTTGATTTTTATGGTAGGTTCTCAATCATAGTTTTTATTTCTTCTTTAGGAAGCATCAATAATCAATAATGAGTAATAAATTGGTAGAACAAAATACAAATCAAATAGAAAAAAAATGTTAAATTAAGTAATAACTGAAGGGATGCAATTATAAAATAATGAAACTGCTGACATCATAATTGAAATTGATACGCCAATTGATTACACTCATCGCAAATAAGTAACGTTAGCATTAATGAGCCATATAATACCATTAAAATCACAATTTCTTCAAACATTTGTCAAGGAAAAAATGAAAATATATAAAGTAACAAAAAAATGTAAACCTTTTCAAGTATGCAGGCTCGCCCAAAAGATCCATTCACACTACACCATTAACAAAACACTCCCAAACAAGATCATGGGATGTAGCAAAACAAAACCCAAACTATACACCTATCATATTTTAGCCACACTTTTGACTTACCAAGCAGCAAAACGCTACACAGGGATAACATCGGGATTTGATGAGTCGTCTTCACATCTCAAAACGATACCATCTAGGCTGGCCGGAAGCATACATGTAGTCCATTGGCATCCAGTCGGGACCGGTTCAGGTGGAGGAACAATCATCAGCACATTATCATGTCTTTGGACAACTCCCATCACACTCACACTACTGCCCTCTTTAATGTGCCTATGTTTTGAGTTAAAACCAAAAACAGTAAACTCAAAGTAAGAAAATGATATTTAGTAGATCAATACGGGTCGTTACTATTTCAAGAAAAAACAACAAAAGCATATATTCAAAAGGTTACAAAGAATGCGGTTTAAGTTGCATACCCTTCTTTGAGTCGCATCATACGGTCATCCCTAGATAGGTTTCTCTCAGCCAGCCATCTTAGGAATTGTGGGGGCATATCTTTGTTGGATTGATTGACATCGATAACAGTTGATTCCTCAACATATGGAGTCACACGGGCCCCATAACCAGCCTTAACTAAGGCCCTCAATCCAGATTGGAAATCAGATATATAGAAATCCACAGCATGCCTCTGCAAGTATTTACAAAAGATTATGCAAAACATACAATCAACAATCTTCTACAAACACCAGTTATAATTTAACTATAATAACCTTCATATCCGATTATTTAATTTACCTCCATGGAACGGAGACCCCATGTGAAACGCCGATGTGTGGGATTGGCAGCTTTTGAATCCCAGCCTCGATATTCATATAACGTTGTGGATGTATAAACACATCTTGGAACCCTTTGGAATGATGTCTCCAAAGGTACATTTCCACAAGTAACAACCTTTAAAGAAATCAAGATTTTCGTAATCAGCAGAAGCAGCTTCATGATGATATAGAGGTGTCTTTCAAGAATATAAATATAAAAATGATTTATTCTATATACAATAAGATAACCTCATTAAATTACAGGACCTGATTTCCATTCTAGTTCTTTCAAAAATAATGCACCCATAGCTAGAACCTATCTTTATCTATATGTATATCTTAGAATGCAATGCAGCTATATCTTTTCAATGGAGTTGAGGCAGCAGGAGTGGTTCTTAATAGATAAAAGGAAAGTAAGAATGAAACTAAAAAGTATATAACATTAAACAGCCATAAATTTCTTATTGGGTGAATTTATTTTAATTTAGACAGATTTTTCCATCTATTGCATAAAAAACTAAAATCAAATGCAAATGATTTCTACTGTATTCTCCAACCACCCAAAAAGATAATAAGAGTGACAATATACAGAAAAAGTGAGAGGAATAATAGATTTTGCTATAAGTATATAACTACTGACTGTGTTATTTTCTTATTAATTTTAACACTATTTTACTCTCATTAACTTATGTTTGGTTAAGAAAACTTCTTAGAATTACAACTTTTCTTCCATTTGAGGCAAACAAAACTATGGTATAATTCTACTGAACCTATTCAAATAATTTCTTAATATGAAATGTATGCTAACTTGTAATCTAATGCAAATGAAATTGGTAATTTAATAAGATCTAATCAACTCGTATCATAATTGTTTTAATTCATATATATGGTAGCAAACATATACCTCTTTTTTGGACATAGAATCAGAACTATTTCACCTTATTTACTGTAGTTATTAAGGCAAATATAGATTGAATGAACCTAATTTAGTGCAAGTAGGTAATTTGTTATTTAGACAACCAAGATTATTGAATTTCAAAAATTCTCCGTCTATAAAAGATTAGAATGGAAAAATAATAGGTACATGAACATACTAGAATCACATTCAAGTATTAAGCATACCATGTACACAAATTACATGATGAATGAGATTACTCCTACCAACCATGTATGATAAAAACATTCTTAGAAGTGTCCCATGCTCTATAAATCATATTGGAAAAGATATCTGTAAAACTTATCCAATAAGCTAAACATGTTGAGACCTTAACAAAGCCCAGGAGAGCAACATAGAAGTATCATATCCTAAGAAACATTTCAAATCTTGGTCAAATTACTGATACATATCTCTTTAAGTCGGTCTGAATAGACATGAAAAAACTAATTTTCATAGCATTTGTGCATGTAAACAAGATGGCTACTATGTAAGTAGTGTTGTCAAGTATTATAGCTCATGTCAAGTGGCATTTACATAATCAAACTAGGGCAATGATAGTATTTCCATTATCAATATAGGCATCAACAATATTCCACTATCAAAGTAGGAAATGATAGCATTTCTATAGACCATAATTAGATAACTTCATAATTAAGGATTATGAGATATGGTTTGGAGAGAGAGCCTACCTCTCAACACTAGATCAATCCAAAGAGACAACTGCCTCTTGAAACCAGGCAAATTTTGTATTTCATTAGTATCCCTTTATTTTTAATGAGATATCATTCAGGTCTTATAATCTTCTAATAATAAAATGTGCAGATTATGGAGACCAACAAAAAATGTTAAATGAAGTGTATATATATAAATGTATGCATAAATGTGTGTGCTTGTGTGACATACCCCAGAAACCTTGACAAACTGGCCATCTTTTGCTGTCCTAAGCTCAGCATCTGGATACTCAGATATGAATTTAATGACAGCTTTTTTACCCTGATACACATTCCAGATGAAAGGCAGGCTCACAATGGCAAAAAGAACAGCAACAACAATAAGAAGAACAGGATTACCAACAGCTGCAAGTATGAAAACTGCCGAAATAAACCCCATCACAAACAGCAAAATTATGCACCACATAACTAGCTTTGGGAAGCTCCTGAAAAATGAACTTGAACCCTCTTGGGTCAGATGAGTAACAGCTTGGTTTTTAACCATGGAAGTGGTTCGTGATTTGATTGACCCAGAAGAGTCCAATGGACCCGATGACTTTCTGGGTCCACCTGATGAGTTAAGTGGTCCAGACAAAATAGGACCGGATGTTAATAAACCCGTGGCAGGGAGAACAGGAGGGAGAGGTCCAGAATTTTGGCGAGAAGAAGAATTCAACCCTTGAGCTTGAGACGCAAACGACTTCCTTATAGGTTCTCCATGTTTGTTTAATGGACCAGAACTGGACTTTTTCATTGAAGAAGAAGCTGTAACACCCCCTGATAAAGAGCTCATTCGGTTCATGGAATTTGATGATATTTGGCCCGAGTGACTTGTATTGCCACCACCCATGGAACCTGTTCTCAAAGGACCACTGGTTAGCTGTCCTGATTTTCTCGGGCCATCAAACATCTTTCCTAGCTCACCAGACTTTTTTATGTCACCGCCTGTGTAAGGCACCGCAGTGGAGGACATGGTTGGAGCCTTTTCTTTTGGCGGCTCCGGCCGCCCTGACACATACAAACCATTGTTCAACTGATGAGATGTGATCCTAGAACTCATTGCTACTGAAGATCTTAAAGCGGGTTCACACTTCACAAAGGACCAGTTACTGGTTTCTATGTATTATGATCCAACCTACACCAATGATATTAAATCATTAACTGGTATCATAGTCAGTTCACAAAACACCTCAAGCTAATAATAACAACTAAAGATTTCATATGGATTTGCGGGTTACATCACTAGCTTTATGCACAGCAAATACATATGAGTTTAATACTAAACATTTGTGATAAAACTGAAATTAGGTGTGATCAATAACCATCTAATTCTTGGGCAAAATGAACCCTCCTATCTAATAATTAGGCATATGAAATACAAACTTTAGTAAATAGACTACGAAATCAGTGAAAAAAGAAAAAAAGCAAACCAGTACAGGAAGATAAAAGTCAGAGAATATTAGTAAGATTTCATGGATCCAGAAAGAAGAATCGAAAGTTGAGAAAAATGTAGATGAGGAAGTGACATAGAGAATCGAAAAGGGTAAGAATGAGAATGAAAGAAGGAGAAGTGAGTGAGAAAATAGCATCTTTACATACCTGGAGTGACTCTGTGTAAACACTAAACATGGTAGAGAGAGAGAGAGAGAGAGAGAGAGAGAGTGTGTGTGTGTGTGTGTGTGTAAAATGAAGGGTTGGTTTGTTTGTTTGCAGTCGCAATTGCAATTGCAATTTGCAAGAGGAGACCAATAGATGTACCCCCGCTATCTGTTCTCTCTCTTCATTCATTACTTTCAATTTCCTTTAATGAAAATTCAGAGTGAGCCTTATTAAGTTTTATTCAAATGTAATTTTAAACGTTCAAATTCATTTTTAATTATTTAATTATGACTCACTTGAAAACATGAAGAAAAAATTTTTTAAATCATATTTGAATCTAAGAACTCAAAACTTTTAAGCTTAAACCATTATTATTATGTTATAAGAACATAAAGCCAACTACTTCATTCTTATAACTTAATTAAAATAATTTCTTGAGTGTAATTTCAGAGTAATGTGACTTTCATCTGTATAAGAGGTTGAGTGTTAGAAATTTAAATTTATTTCGTTTCTACTCAGTTCAATAATAGTTGTTTATTTTATTTTTATTTTTCTTTCATTCATAAATATATAGAAAATGAATAATTAGTCCTTGGATATAAGGAATGAGAAGCGAGCTATTAATTTGATCATTGCTTTGAAGAGCGAGATGAAAAGCTATTTTAGATAAGTTTTTTAAAATTTTTTCTTAAATTATAGATATGAGTTTTGCATAGAGTTTCCATTGTTTGTGCTTTTAGTAATAATATATTTAGATAGAAACATACAATGTTGTAAAAATCAGTCTTGGTGGTTGAGTACCCAGTAGCGTGTCGAGATTACTTTCCTTAACTCGGTTAACATTACTTAAATTTAATAAAACTCGAAGCTTGTCGGTTCAACTTAAAGCTTGTCTGTCTAATTTGAAGCTATTCGGCCCAACTCAGTTTTTTAGTATTTCTAATCTATTTTCGTTGTTATTCTTGATTCATGTTAGAATTTTTTTTGTGGAGATACCTTAGAATATAAGAATGAAATAATTACTATGTATATAATATTAAATAATAAATATCAATTATTGAAATACTTTAGTATTTGAACTTGTATCATTTTAATTTATATCGATATTAATATATTTTGTTATACACTAGTTTACTTATCGTGTATCACATGTTGAATGAAATTATTAAACTAACCATAAGTAATAAATATTAGCACGTTATAAAATAAGTGTTTGAGATTAGATATGATTAAAAATTAAATGTAATTAACTATCTCAAGTAATAACACAACAACATATTTTTAAACTTTCATCTTTACAAACTTGTATTTTATAAAATTGTTATTTTAAACATTCCAATTTTAACAAGTTCTTCTTATAGTAAAAAAACTATTTGTATTAAAAAACTTCATATTTTATAGAATTTCACTTCTAAAAAAATTAGGTGTTTTTAATAAAAAAAATGTTTGTAATTTAAAAAAATGTTTCATAGTTTGAAAATAATTTGTAATGCCCGGAATAAAGTTGAAACGAGCCAATTAATAATAATAGGCTTAGCCAGGACTAATTAAAGAAAATAAGCGGGTAATGGAGTATGAACCGAGTAGACCTCGCAGGATATGTGTTTGGCGAGTTAAAGGTCCCGAGAACGTCCAGTATATATAAACGGATCAGCTTGAACAACTCTCATTTGCAACTTAACACCTCAAATTCTAGAGAGAGAGTGTAAAGAGAGAAAGTGGAGAGAATTGAAGATTTAAGTCTCAGTTGATCACGGGATTGAAGATCTGTGTTCGTGGGCATCCAAACAACAAGAAAACACCAAGAATCCAGGTAAAAAAAATCATTTAATCATTTCTTTTGATGTAAACCCGGATTCTAGGGCTTGGGGTTTTTTAAACTAGCAAAAAATCGCCCAAAACTCACGTTTTTGTGTAAGAAAGCATGTAAGAAGCTTAGATATAGCTTATTGGGTGATAAAACAAGGTTTTGGATGTAAAAGATTGAAGTTTTGGGTCAAAATGGGTTGGTTCGTAATTTTCAGCCCGTTCTACGAAATTAAGGGTTGATGCAGCGAAATTATGTAGTCATCCAATGTGTAAGGTGTGACATCCGTCACCTTAAGGTCCGTCAATCAACGTGATTATCTGTTAACTTTTCCTTGATCGTTCTTCCTCTTCTTCATGAACTCCTGGTGTGGAGATCATACTTGCTTTATTATCCTTGTGCTTGTGCTTTCTTCGTAAACGTGTGCTAAGCCTAAAACTTTTACAAATTTCATCACAATTATCACTAAATATATCATTTTTATAGATAACCATGTCATTAATAAAACCATTTTAAGTTACCAATTACCATTAAACACACTTTTAACACTAATATAACGAACACTTTTAAAGTCGTTTTCAACCGAAACAAATTTTGGGAACTCGGGGGCTACGTGCAGGGACTAAAATTGACATTTTGCAAACTTGGGATGGGTATAAAAACCCCATTCCCAACCATTCTTCTTCATATTCTTCATTTTTTCTTCATTCATCTTCTTCACCTTACATCTTCGTCATTGCACCAAAAACGCCCCGTTTGGTCACGTTTTCGTCGTCTAGACTTCATCTACAACTTAGTCTACTCCATCATTGCAGGTAGACGACCTTGGTTGTCCCTTTCTTGCTCGTTTTACTGCTGTACATTTCTAGGGTTTCGGGTGTTCGGGTAAACCCGAACATAAAAGGACGTGTGGGTGTGTGTGATGTCTTTCTGCGTGTGCTTCTTGTTTATGTGTGTTTGTAGTTTGTTTCTGGAAGTCCTTGTTGTGTAAAACCTGTGCTCGGGGCAGCCGAAGGCTGCTCTGCACTTTTGCAGTCGCGAACCTGCAGTTCAGGCGACTGGGTCTATCATGCGACTGAGCCGTGCGAGTGGGTGAGTCGTGCGACTAGGTCATGCGACTGTGTCATTCGGGTGACTAAGTCGTGCGACTGGGGATGTCATGCGACTGAGTCGTGCGATCGAATGTTGTGTGCGATTGAGCAAATGCGGATGAATGTTGTGTGCGATTGAGTCATGCGACCGAATGAATGTATGCGACTGTGCATGTATCGCACGACTGAAGGCCAATCGTACGAATGAAGGTTCAGTCGTACGAATGAAGGTTGATTCGTGTGTATGGAGGTTAAGTCATGCGACTGGGTGTTGTGTGGTACGACTGAATGCCAATCGTGCGAATGAAGCTGATTCGTACGAATGAGGGTTGATTCGTGCGAATGAGTGTTGAGTGGTGCGTCAGGTCTGTTATGCGATTGAAGTTGAGGTGTGTGTGAACCCCTTTATGTTTGATGTGATGATGTTGAGGTAACATTAACACAGTTGTCATTGCTTGACCACAAAGATTAAAGTCAACGCTATCAACATGCAGATATTATTCCAAATTAAACCAACCTAACATTTTACAATTAGCAACCACCCATTTGGGACTACAAATCAACAAGTACTTTCTCTTATAACAATAGGATCTTTATACAAATATCATTGGCAATGACAACTACTCCTAGTAATTAGATCTACATAAGATCTAATACGTGTGTCCGCTTGTGTGTGTTACCCACGACCGACCCAATACAACCCGAACCGACCGAACAATACTATATGTTTTATACACATCATTAATGCTTAACAATAACTGTCAATAGGTGTTTGACCGTTCAATGCATACAATATTTGGAACTTGATCATTCATACTTACCACTTAACAAGTGAGTTTCGTGGCCCCTTTTATGCTATACAACTTTACAATCATTTACAAACTCGGGGAAAAGTATGCTCATCCACTTTTCATGTTGTACAACATACATACAATTTACATACTTGGAATCAACGTGTTACTATTTTGTGAGTACTTATCTGATACATGCTTGAGTCTACTATGTGGTTCTTTCTTACAACCATTTA
>BJCM01224372.1:0-11534 GCA_018326385.1 Flaveria bidentis | reverse complement strand
TTTCTGTATGGACCAATGAGCAATACCCCAACTATATGCGCGATGGAAAACGGGTGATGGGCCATCTATATCCCTCGAAAGGGTCAACTATATCCCTCGAAAGGGTCAACTATATCCCTCAAAAGGGTCAACTGTATCCCTCGAAAGGGTGTTGTGTACTATGTACAAGGCCGACCCAATCACCCAGGGTACGCTACAAAGGTCCTGCCAATCTCAATTGATTGGCCATGTGTGCATAATAGGTTAGCTAACCCGTAGCACAATTGAGCTAATGACAACACGGTTGTGTCCCTCCTGTAAGCTTGCAAGACTTGTTAACATTTTATTAATGTTCCTCTTCTTTTCTTTATTGCTCTTTATCTTTATTATTACAATATATTTTACGTTACGATAATAAACATACCACGTAAAGTCACTTTCTATAAGTAATAATAATATTAGCAATAATAATAATAAGGAACAATCATAAGGCAATTATAAGCAATCATAACCATGCATGAAACATCATCATTAATAAGCCCTAGTCAACCTTGGTCAAAACCCTAACAGCACAGACTCCTAGAAAATTCTGTAAAAAATTTCTAAGTGCTTAGGCGCATGGGCACTATTTAGGCGCATGAGCCCTGTTCGGGTGTTTCATTACTATATAGGCGTTTCAGCCAACACTTAATCATTTTATCACTTAGGCGTATGGGCCTCTTGGGCGCATGAGCACTATTGGGGTGCATGGGCTATACTTAGTCGTCCGACTAGTATTTCTAGGCGCATGGACCATTATTCAGGCGCATGGACTATACTTAAACATTTCTAAGGCAATCTTAGGTGCATGAGCTACTGTTCAAGAGCATGGATTACACTTAAATCTTTCTAAGGCATTTTCAGGCGCATAAGCCTTATCTAGGCGCATGGACCTTCTATGTAACATGTTTCTAGTATATTTTCAAACCCAATCCCCAAACTCATCTGTTCTAAGCTTAATATGGCTATTTTAAACATGAATTACCTATAAGCATTCAAGAATCATCATCCAAACATGCATAATACATACGGGTAGCATACATAAACTTTGTAAAAACCATTTTAATACATTTTCAGCCCCAAAGATAGTTTAAAACAAGTAAAAACCGGGGTCTAGAAACTCACCTGGTGCAACTTGGGTATATCTTCCTTTTAACCCGCTTGCAAATGAGTTCAACCACCTAAAAACACACCAAAACACACACACACGGGCACACACACGAGCATGTAAGCATATAAGCATGTAACCGAGATAAAACCCGTCATAAACACATAAAAACCACGAATTCTTACCTTGAATTCGATTTCTTTTCTTCTTCTCTTCAAAACTCGAAGTTCTTCTCTCTCCCTCTCTCTCTTAAAACCGAAAGAAAGTGTGATGTGAAGGGAGGGTGGGCGGCCATGCCCACCTTTACACCAACTTTTCAATGATTTGTCCTTTTGGATACTTTTAGTCCCTCCACTTGGATTTTATTGCTTTTCTTTCTTTTTATTCTTCATTTCTCGTCTTTTTAAATAACCGGGTGTTACAAGTCCACTCCCCTTATATAGGTTTCATCCCCGAAACCTGTTATTCCTCAAACAGATGAGGATAATGCTGCCTCATCTCCTCCTCAGTTTCCCATGTAGATTCGGATCCCTTCCTGTGCTTCCACTGTACACACACCAGAGGAACCACTTTATTTCTCAGCCTTTTCTCTTTACGATCGATGATTGCCACTGGTTGCTCCACATAATTGAGCCTTCTGTCTACCTTGATATCCTCTAGTGGAACAATCATGTCTTCATCAGCTAAGCATTTTCTCAGGTGAGATACATGGAATGTCGGGTGAATTCATCTTAACTCATCTTATAACTCCAATCTATAGGCCACCTCTCCTACTCGAGTAATGATTCAGAAAGGTCCTATGTATCTCGGGCTTAGCTTACCTCGTTTCCTGAATCGGATAATGCCCTTCCAAGATGAGACCTTCAACATCGCCCGGTCACCCACCTGGAACTCAATCGGTCTGCATCGTTTATTGGCATACGACTTCTGTCTATCTTTGGCTGCCTTCATGAAGGCTTTAACCCTCTCAAGATTTTCATTCGTAGCTTCGATTACTTCGACGCTTCCCAGTTCTTTCTGACCAATATCACCCCAACAAACGGGTGTTCAGTATCTCCTACCGTATAGCACCTCGTATGGTGGCATGCCAATGCTGGCATGATAGCTATTGTTGTGCGAGAATTCAGCTAACGGTAAGTGGTCATCCCAACTTCCCCCAAAATCAATCACACATGCCCGAAGCATGTCTTCCAATGTCTAAATGGTCCTTTCTGACTAACCATCAGTTTGGGGATGATAAGTCGTGCTAATATGTAACCTCGTCCCCATGGCATCATGGAATTTCTTCCAGAATTTAGATGTAAACTGGGTGTCACGATCAGACACAATGGACATCGGCACACCATGATGAGTTACAATCTCCTTGATGAACAGGTCAGCCAATCTCTCGGATAAATATGTCTCACGGATCGGTAGGAAGTGAGCATTTTTCGTCAGAAGGTCGACAATCTCCCATATGGCATCGTATCCTTTCGGAGTACGTGGCAGCTCCGTAATGAAATCCATGGTGATGTGCTCCCACTTCCATTCCGGTATATCCTCAAACTCATCTGTTCTAAGCTTAATATGGCTATTTTAAACATGAATAACCTATAAGCATTCAAGAATGATCATCCAAACATGCATAATACATACGGGTAACATACATAAACTTTGTAAAAACCATTTTAATACATTTTTAGCCCCAAACATAGTTTAAAACAAGTAAAAACTAGGGTCTAGAAACTCACCTGGTGCAACTTGGGTATATCTTCCTTTTAACCCGCTTGCAAATGAGTTCAACCACCTAACACACACGGGCACACACACGAGCATGTAAGCATATAAGCATGTAACCGAGATAAAACCCGTCATAAGCACATAAAAACCATGAATTCTTACCTTGAATTTGATTTTTTCTTCTTCTTCTCTTCAAAATTCGAAGTTCTGCTCTCTCTCTCTCTCTCTTTCTTAAAACCAAAAGAAAGTGTGATGTGAATGGAGGGTGGGCGGCCATGCCCACCTTTACACCAACTTTTCAAAGATTTATCTTTTTGGACACTTTTAGTCCCTCCACTTGGACTTTATTGCTTTTCTTTCTTTTTATTCTTCATTTCTCGTCTTTTTAAATAACCGGGTGTTACATCCCCCATATACTTACCCATACATGAAGAAGTGGACACTGGAGCTCCCACTTCTCTTAAGGAGGAAACTATTCCCATTCCTTTTATGATCAGTGCTGAGGTTCCCCATGCTTAGCCTGATGAGCTCATAATCCAAACTGCCATAAGCCATCATTCTGAGTTTCAACACTAAGGTGATCAACCTTCAAGGGACAGTTACCATCCCCAGCCTTTAGATCTTAACCAACCAACTCCCAACCTTGACTTCTATACTGACGAAGATCTAGGTTTCAGTGAGTATCATGATTCTCTTTTTTTCCCCTACTCATAGGGAGATGAATGCTCCTGAGTCTCATACTTCTATCCCACATCAGTCACCTACAACTGAGGTGGACACTTCTGAACATGTTCAGGATGTCCATATGGAAGAGGCTCTCACTTTTAAAAATGATTACATCATTAAGACCTCAACCATGGCAACTCAGCCCACTGACTTCTCAACTAAGGCTGTCAGTGAGCAGAGGAAAACCAGCAGCCAAGAACCTAAAGCTGGTGCCGAGATGGAGGATTATGCTCCAATTATCTTATCCCCCAATTATTCTTCTGATGAAGATGAGGGGAATCTAAGACTAAAGGTGCAACAACTGTCTACAACATGCACCTATTTAGTCTCCAAGGTCAGTCACCATGAATCTCAGGTGACTACCTTGCAAAACAGGGTCAATGATTAAAAACTTGAGATTTCATATCTTAAGGAACAACTAGCTGGGAGACCTTTAAGAGGAGCTCAACCAGGAATACAATAACCTGTGGAGGTGATTAACCTAACTCCTAGCTCACCTATGCAAGTGGGTGATGCTACCAAAAAGGGGGATAAAGTCATCATTGTCATAGAACCTGGGAGTTCTTCAGAGAGTATGGACATTGATGACTCACCATCCTCACTTGCAATTGTTCCTACTCAACAACTTCCTTAAGTTCATATTGATATGGACTCACTAGATACCTTAATACAGAGTCCGTTTGAGGAAGGGATACCAAGGGATTTGTCATCTCCACCATCTTCCAATCACATCATTGGGTGGAGGTATGACAGCAACAAAAAAGCCCTCATCCTTCTTAGAGTTCAAGGGCAACAAGAGATCTTCAACTTTCACACCCTGAACTTCTATGAAAGTCTGGATTTAGTCACAATGCCACTTGTCAATCCAAGCCAATTAAGACAAGCTGAAAAAATGGCTCAAAGAATCCAAGACAGGATCATTGCAGAGTTCAGTTTCAGAAGAAGACTAAGGCAATCAGTCTATGCCATCGGTCAACTGGATGTTGAGGTAGACCCTAAGAATAGTTTCATAGGGGAAACCTTAACTGAAGGCCCAGTGGCAAAACCTGATAGCCTAGTCTCATCAACATGAACTGTTGTAGTGATCCATACCCTTATTGAGACACTTGCTGGTGAAGGTACTTCTCAACCTCTCTCTGGCCAGAGCTCAGAAGGTATATCAAGCAATGAAGGTCACAACACTCTCCACCCTGAGTCACAAAGGTCTGTGAGTGACAAAGGGAAAAAACGATGACATCTGAGGAGATTGAGGAGGATGAGAGAGAGAGAGAAAGGAAAAGGAAGCTGAGGGGAGAAAGTTCCTCTTCTGGGTCTATACGACTCACGGAGACTACAATCAGGGTTGCCCCCAGACCAAACACTCAGGATGATGAGTTGAGGGCAGTCAGGATAAACTACTTGCAGACCAGGAACTATGACATTAACAATGTCATTTCTCTCCCCTTAGATGAACTGAATGAACTGGTTGACATGGTAAGGTCAAAGGAGAAGAAAGAGGTAGAAGATGCAGAGCTACTTGTACAAATCAAAGAAGACAGAAGAAAGAAAATACTGTACAAGCATGTGCCTACTCTCTCCCCAGTTCAAGAAAGTCCTGTACAAGAGGATGTGGTTCAACAAGAACCTCATGTAGATAAAAAAGAAGACAGGATCAAGATGATCAACTACCTGAGTGCCACAGGCCTCTATTAGGCAGAAGCACTTCTTCCCTTGTCCTATGACTATGTTGAGTTTGAGTATCTCAAACAACTTGAGCTTGATATAGTCAAGGAAAGAAAGACAACAAAAGAAAGCTAATGGAAGAAGCTACTAAGTTAAGAGCCATCATCGAAAAGAATATGAAGAAGTCTGCTGATAGGCAGAGGATGATGAGCTTCTTGAAGTTGTATGGATTCTCCGGAAAGAGACTTGGCCCCATGTCTCTATCCACTATGGATGAGCACATCAGGGTGATCAAGTAGAAGATAAAGAGTAGAGAGCTGATTGATTTACACTCCCCTCCAAGTCAAGCTCCACCTGAAGTGGAGGTTAAGGTTGAACAAACAAAGACAACACAACCCAGACCTCCTGCTGAATCTCAGCAAGCTTCAACTTCTGATCCATAATAGAGTCAACCTCCCTCTCCTTCTTAACCTGTGAGAGAGGAAGACCCAACTGAGGAAGAAAATGAAGATCAATCAGGTGCTACAGGCCAGTCTTCTCAGTTGAAAGCAACAAAAAGAAAGAAAAGGATGGCTTCAAAGCCAAAGCCAAGGAAGAAGAAGGTTGCATCCTTTTCTAAACCTCAGGATGAGTCAGAACATCCGGAGGATGTGCAGCCAGAGGATGCTACATCAACTCCTATTCAAACAGCTCCTCTAGCATTAGGAAGACCCATCTTGTCCTGGACATACACTACAAATCCAAAAAGATGGCATGTTATTAGAGATCAAGGCATTGAGGATGTCTACACATGGCAAGACATGTTCAATCTTCCTCTGCATGATCTCTTTGACATGAGAAGACACTTTGACACTCTGAAGGATCATGTTCACCTCATGAAGAAAGGAATTGTGATTATACTAATGAGGACTATTAATATCTGAAGTCTACTAGTGTTTTGGTAGCATCAATCTAGGGGGAGTTTGTAGAGAATATATGAAGAGGCTGATGCAACTCAAACACATAAAGTCTCTCTTGCATGCTGCACAAGTGCATTGAAGAAGAATGCTTTGGAAGTTTTACACATGCAACAAAAAAATTCTAAGTGTGAAATCTTCCGAAGCCAAGACCAATATCTTCCGAAGCCAAAGATGAAGTCTTCCAAAGCTGCAGAGACAAAGTCTTCCGAAGCTCAAATCTTAAAGATAGATTTCTTCCAAAGACTTTTAACAACATGCTTTATCTTATGTACTTTTCCATAAAGCTGGACCCCTTTCCGCTGTAACTCTGTAAAGTCACCAACTTACAAGAGTTGGTGAAAAGCTTCATGATTTTGGTAAGTGTACATTGAGGTCTTGAGTCTATAACTTTCTACTTCATGTACTTTATCATTTTTGTAATAGATAAGGATGTGAGCTATGGCATGTCATAGTCACTACTCAAAATACAATCTGCCTTTTGACTTTACAATTGATTTTGTTTTGTGTCTAGTCAATTGTATCTGGCTGGCTTTCATAGTATGGCCGATTGTAGGATGTAGTATAAGTATCTTAAGTTCTTGTAACTTTCTTTTATGCTTTGTAACACTTGTAATAGAACTTGAGAAAGCTATATACTGCAATCTTGAAAACCATACACTCATGCATCTTGTTCTCTTGTTCTGTCTCTTACATTACTTGTGTTCTTAGTATCCTACATTATGGTTAATCTAGTTTACTGTTTGATTAAGTTTATTTTTATTCACCTCTTTGTGTTGTTGTGTTGTAAGTGACCCCCCTCATCGGTCCTGCATTTATAAAATATATATTTTTATGAAAATCTTGTTTTAAAAAAATATGATTTGTAATTTTTCTAGTTTTTTTATAAGATTGTTTTAAATATTTCACTTGCTTATAATTTTCTCTACAAACAAAATGATTTAAATTTTTTTGTTTAAAAAATGTTTAATGTTTTAGAACATTTTCATATTATATAAAACTTTAGTTTTTTGTTATTTACTTTTTTAAATAAAAGATGTTATTTTTAATTTCCTTCATAAAATCTATTTTTTAAAAATAGTTTGATTTAAAAAAAAATAGATAAAAGAGAGAAACATAACAATAAATTAAATTTATTTTGAGTAAAATATTATTTTCATCCCTGACATTTTGTTAAATTTAAAATTTCAATTAAAAAGTATTTTTTATTATTTCAGTCACTGTGGTTTACCAAATATTGTCATTCCCATCCACTAAACTAACTCTGTTAAATATGAGTGTATATTAGTCTTTTTAGCACTCTAATTGACCAATTAAAACAAAGTTAATCAGTAAAATATTCAATTAAAACTAAAAGAAAAATATAAAACAACTAATGAGACCGGACACTTCAGTTTAAAAGTTTTGATTAACGTTAACTAGTTTATAAACTCGTCTAGACGTCTATTACATGTGTTGTATGAAAAAATTAAATAATAATTATTTAGTACTATTAAAAATTAAAAAATAATTTTTTGAGATGAAATATTCTTAAGGTTACATATAATTAACCATTAAGTAATTAAAAAATAACAATAATATTTCAAACTTTCGTTTTTAAACAAGTCTTGCTTTTAAAAAATATTAATTTTTTAACTCTTCAAAAAAATTATTAAAATGTTTGTATTAAAAAAATTAATTTAGTTTTTCATGATACGACACAAATCTAATAAAAAATTATTAACAATCATTTTAAAAACCAAATTATATGAAATATAAAGTCTTTTAATACAAACATTTTAATAATTGGAGATTTAAAAAATCAATATTTTTCAAAAGCAAAACTTCTTTAAAGATAAAATTTTGAAAAATTAGTGTTATTGTTTAATTACTTAATGGTTAAGTATATGTAACTTTAAGCATATTTTATCTCAAAAAATATTTTTTTATTTTTAATATTACTAAATAATTATTATTTAATTTTTTCATACAACATGTGTAGTAGACGGGTTTCTAAAATTATTAGCGTTAATCAAAACTTTTAAATTGAAGTGTTTGGTTTCACTAGTTGCTTCATATTTTTATTTTTTGTTTTAATTGAATATTTATTGATTGACTTCTTTTTAATTGGATAATTAGGGTGCTAAAATAACTAAAATACACTTATATTTAACGAAGAACTTAACAAAGTTAGTGTAATGGATGGAAATGACAACATGTGGTAAACCCCAGTGACTGAAATGGCAAAAAAAAGTTTTTGGATTGAAATTGCAAATTCAATAAAACGTCTGTAATGAAAATGACATTTTATTCATTTATTTTTAATAAGAGAGAAAAATTTGTATGTGTATTTAAATTACTATAACACCGTTTTGGAGGGAAAATTAATGTGTGAATGTCTAAAAAAACAAGTGGCAATTATATGGGTTAAAAAAATAATAAGTGGCAAAATTACTTTGTTTTATTAGAGGTTATAGATAAAAGGAAAACACCACTTTGATATGTTTGATGAGGTTGAGATGAGAAAAGTGCAAGGTGCGAGCACTGCTCGAGGCCAGTGTATATGCTCCAAATCTAACTATTGACACAATGTCAATGAAACGTAGTCTCATGTTTTAGATTTCATAAGTAATTGCAAGAATATCTCCTTAAGATCGTATAAAGATCACTTGAAATATTTTGTTGGTGCTAATAAAAATTTAATCGCTTAATTCACATAAAAACAAGAACAAATATATGAATATGTCACAACATCAATTAAGCAAGGCACTTAGCTTACTGTGGATGCATACTTGAAAAGATGCATCTAATGGACTTGCAAACAACTTCTCGCAATAAAGCTCAAGTTTTTAGTTATTACAAAAATTGCCGCTTGATTATTTTTATTGTAAAATGATATGTCGAGCTTAAGTTCAAGCAAGTGTTTGCAAAGTGCTAGATTAATTGTAGTTGTCACATCTAAAAGAACAGGGTTAAGGCAAATGATATGTTTATGTTTCGCAGTATTAATATGCTAAAAGTATCTTAAGACAAGTAGACACATGAAACTTTCACGGAAACAACGCTTACCTAACTCTCAACCCAAAGAAATCCATTAAAGGTTTAAAGCTTAATGGAAGAAAGTAAAAAAGCTAAGTCTACAAAGATGAGAAAAAACATAGCTGATCACTAACTACTAAAAATATAAGGTGTCCAGGGATATTAAAGATAATTGCAGTATATAGTCTATGTTGTACATGTAGTCTAGATCAATTAGTTTGTATGAAACATAAATCTGAACTTGAATTAAAACTTTAAATAATCAAATTTTGATTAATCTTTGAATTGTGAAACGCTATCAGATAAATCTATTTCATAGGTTACTCGCAATAGATTTATTGGATTAGAAAAATATTTATTTTTAAAGTCAAATTTGGTTGAATCTACAATGTTTGCTTCATGGTTTTTCAAGTAACCGTATGTCACTGTTCTCCGTATTATCTGATCTAGAAAGGGGTCTGCTTTAAAACAAGATCCAGTAACCTATCACTGGATGTTTATTCCAAAGCCCAATAAGAAATTTAATATGGACCATTTAATTTTCAAGTAATCATTGTCATTTATGGCCCAAGACCAAATTAAATTGTATAATCCATAATGTTATTTAGTTAGTCCCATATTTAAAAGCCTAATTAAGCCGAATAGTTATTCACTTAAGCTCACTACTAATTAACATTTAGAATTAAATCGAGCTCGTACTCTCATGACACGTAACTCTTTTAATCTCTTAGGTTATTTTTTATATCAGCAAGTTAATCTAACATACTAAAATATTTGTTGATAACATTAAAATTACCAAAAGTCTAAGCAATGAGTCATAAACTGATAGGGGTATGCTTGGGAAGCATATTAGTTTAACATGAACTAATCCAAATTTGATTATAGTTGATATCAATTTGAAGAAAAAAAGATAAATAAAAACCTTAGATGAAAATGAACTTCAATCTCACAGTCGATGGGTCGAACCATGAACCATTTACCGAGTGTACAGGCCTAATGAGATTTTATGGTCGAACCATAATTGACACCATACATTAAATCATCATGTTTCTATAATAACTAACATCAAAGTTAGCCTATTAAAACTAACAAATTAGCTAAACACATCTTAAACTGTTGGATAAAATTTAACTCATAAGACCAACTAACCAACCATACTAAATAAATCTCACTAATAGTAAAGATATTGGTGGGATTTGAGAAGCATAAGATATAGGCAAAACATACCTCTATGCTAGGGGATAGAGACATTGGTTGCAAAGATACCTTCTGCTCTAGAAAGACCTCCACAAAAAGCGTATTAAAGGTATAAAGTGCTAGTGATGGATCAAAACTATATAATTCAAAAGTATCATTGATAGGAGAAGCAAACACGAATTAGTAAAAAAAAGAACAAATAAACCATCATTAAATTTCATACATACTAGGGGTGTTCAAAAATATCCGTATCCGAAACCGAATCTGAAATATCCGAAAATCCAAAATTCGGATATCCAAAAATTCTAAAATTCGAACTTTGTGTGACATCCGGTAATTTTACGTTACCAAACTCCGTTAGTTCCGTTAAGTCTTGCATACATGTGTCATAAGCACACACTAGTTGTCGTTGAACGTTGGTGACTTTAAAATAAATAATAATGACAAACTAGTAATAATCTAATCAATAATGTGATTATTGTATTATGTTGATGTGTTTGCGTGTTTTAAAAGTTCATTGTGAAAATTAATCGCATGACGTGGAAACGTGTGTATTAATTCGTAGGCTTGGTGTTTAGTAAAGATAAAATATATAGTTTTATTATTAGGTTATATGTTTAATAACTTAGTTAAAACACTTTTAGAAAGGAGTTTAAAGTCTAATTTTTATAAAATACAAAACACAAGGGTTTAAATGGTAATTATGCAAAATTAAAAGAAATAAAACAACCCCAAACCCTAATCCCCACCCTTCGGCCGCGACATCTACCCCCACACCCCCACCATTGCAATTTCAAACAAGAGAAAGCAAGAAGACATTGGTTTTGGTCGATTACAAGGCATAGAGCACGTTGGAATCATCAATTACAAGTTAACACACATTTAAAGGTTAGAAATCTACATGTTTTTCGTGGTATTTGATGCTAGCCGAAACCCTAGGTCGACATTGGTGAATTGGGTGTTGATTTGTGATTGTTTGATGATGTTATGTTGTTAGTGAGGTTAGATTGATGTTGGTTTACGTTGATTATGCAACAAAACTATGTTTTGACGTGTGGTTGATAGGTTACTAAGAATAGTAACTTTATTTTGCATGAAAGGGTGATTTGATCATGAATTGATGTTGTTGA
>BJCM01224328.1:0-11550 GCA_018326385.1 Flaveria bidentis | reverse complement strand
AGATTGCCTTTTGACTAGTGACTATGACATGCCATAGCTCACATCCTAATATATTACAAAAAGGATAAAGTACATAAAGTAGAAAGTTACAGACTCAAGACCTCAATGTACAATTACCAAAAGCATGGATCTTTTCACCAACTTTTGAAAGTTGGTGACTTTACAGAGTTGTAGCGGAAAAGGGGTCCAGCTTTATGAAAAGTACATCAGATAAAGCATGTGTTCAAAAATCTTTAGAAGAAATCTGTCTTCAAGTGTTGGCTTCAGAAGACTTTGTTTTTGAAGCTTCAGAAGACTTCATCTTTGGCTTCAGAAGATATTGGTCTTGTCTTCGGAAGATTTCACACTTAGTGTATTTTCTAATGCTGGTGTGAAACTTTTGAAGCATTCTACTTTAGTACACTTGTGCATGCATGCAGGAGAGACTTTGGGTGTTTGTGTTGCATCAACCTTTACATTTAATCCTTACAAACTTCCCCTAGGCTGATGCTACCAAAACACTTGAAGACTTCAGATATTAACAGTCCACATCAGAATAATGACCATCCCTTTCTTCATGAGATGATCTGGATCACTCAGACTCTCAAAATGTCTTCTCATGTCAAAGAGATCATGTAAAGGCAGAGTAAACATATCCTTCCATGTGTAAACATTTTCAATACCCTGATCTCTGATGACATGCCATCTTTCTAGATTTCTAGTGTATGTCCAGGGCAAGATGGGTCTTTATGATGCTAGAGGAGCTATTTGAATTGTAGTTGGTGGAACATCCTCTATTTGCACATCCTCTAGATGTTCTGACTCATCCTGAGGTTTGGAGATGGATGCTTCTTTCTTCTTCTTCATTGGCTTTGGTTTGGAAGCCATCCTTTTTCTCCTCTTTAAACCTTTTCACTGAGAAGACTGGACTGCAACACCTGATTGATCTTCTTTGTCTTTCTCAGTTTGGTTTTTCTCTCTCATAGGGTCAGATTGAGAGGGGACAGAACCCTGTTGTGGATCAGAAGTGGAAGCTTGCTCAGGCTCAACAGGAGATTCAGGTTGTGTTATCTTAAATGGTTCAACCTTAATCTCTACTTCCTGAGGGACCTGACTTGGTGGGGAGTGTAAGTCAAAAAGTTCACCTCTTTGAATCTTCTGCTTGATCACTCTGATGTGTTCATCCATGGTGGACAGAGACATAGGACCAAGTCTCCTTCCGTAGAATCCATACAGCTTCAAGAAGCTCATCATCCTCTGCATATCAGTAGACTTCTTCATACTTTTTTGGATGATGGCTCTTGACTTTGTAGCCTCTTCTCTTAACTTCCTTTTCGTGATCTTTCTCTCTTTGACTATCTCAAGTTCAAGTTGTTTGAGGTACTCAAACTCAATATAGTCAAAGGGTAAGGGAAGAAGTGCAACAGCCTGATAGAGGTTTGTGGCACTCAGGTAGTTGATCATGTTGATCCTATCATTTTTTTTGTCTACCTAAGGTTCTTATGGCACCACATCCTCTTGCACAGGACTTTCTTGAGCTGGGGAGAGAGAAGGCACATGCTTATATAGTCTTTTCTTTCTTCTTTCTTCTTTGATCTGAAGAAGTAGCTTTGCATCCTCTGCCTCCTTTCTTTCCTTTGACAATTCCTTGTCAGCTAGTTTATTAACTCATCTAAGGGGAGAGAGATGATGTTCTCTATGTCATAGTTCATGGTCTGTAAGTAGTTGATCCTGACTGCCCTCAACTCATTATTCTAAGTGTTTGGCCTGGGGGCAGCCCTGATAGCAGATTCCATGAGCCTTGCAAACCTAGTAGAGGAACCTTCTTCCCTTAGCCTCCTTTTCCTCACTCTCTCTCCTCCTCCTCAATCTCCTTAGAAGTCATATTTTCTCTTTACCACTGGGCCTTCAGTCAAGGTTTACCCAATGATGCTAATCTTAGGGTTTACCTCAACATCTAGTTGACCAATGGCATTCCCTGATTGCCTTAGTCTCCTTCTGAAGCTGAACTCTGCAGTGATTCTGTCTTTAATTCTTTGAGCCGGCTTGTTAGCTTGGCTTGATTGGCTTTGGTTGACAAGTGGCATGCTGACAAGATCCAGACTTTCATAGAACTTCAAGGTCTGAAAATTGAAGACCTCTTGTTGCCCTTGAACTCTTTGAATGATGAGGGCTCTCTTGTTTTCATCATAAATCCACACAATATTGTGATTTGAAGTTGGTGTAGATGACATTGCCCTTGATATTCCTTCCTCAAAAAGACTCTGAATGTAGGGGTCAATGGAGTCCAAATCAATGTGAACTTGAGGAAGTTGCTGAGTATGCACAATTGCAAGTGAGGATGGTAAGTCCTCAATGTCCATACTACCTGAAGAACTCCCAAGTTCTATACTGTAATGACTTTCTCCCCATTTTTGGTAGCATCACCCTCTTGCATAGGTGAGCTAGGAGTTGGTCAATCACACTCATAGGTTCTTGTGTTCCTGGTTGAGCTCCTCTTAAAGGTCTCCCTACTAGAAGTTTCTTGAGATTAGAAATCTCAAGTTGCTGATCATTGACCTTGTTTTGCAAGGTAGTCACCTGAGATACAAGATGACTGAACTTGAAGACTAAATAGGTGCATGTTTGTGAAAATTTTTGCACCTTTAGCCTTAAATTCCCCTCATCTTCATCAGATGAATCATTAGGGGATGAGATGATTGGACCAAAGTCCTATCTCTCACCACCAGCTTCAGGTTCTTGGCTGCTGGATTTCCTCTGCTCACTGACAGCCTCCGATGAGGTGTCAGTGGGTTGAATTGCTATGGTTGAGGTCTGAAGGATGTAATCACTTGCAAAAGTGAGAGCCTCTTCCATATGGATATCCTGAATAGGTTCGGAAGTATCCACCTTAGTGATGGGTGACTGATGTGGGTTAGACATAGGAGACTCAAGAGCATTCATCTCTCTTTGAGAAGTGGAAAAGAAGAGAGAGTCATGGTAATCACTGAAACCTAAGTCTTCATCAGTATGAAGTCAAGGTTAGGAATGGGTTTTGTTGGAGCTATACAAGATAGTCTATATTATCAACACAGTTAAAGTGAACAAAAGTCAACATCACAGTCAGAGTCAACAAAAGTCAAACCCGACACGTTCGAGACGAAGAACCGAGACAAGACGTTGAAGATTTAAATGACTAGGAGTTTTATTGTAATAAATATATTTTTTATGAACAAAATATATTTTACTATGTTTGAGTCATGTTTTAGTCTAGTTATATAGTCTAGGGGGTTATGTGTAAATATGGAAACTTAGACTAGAATATAAATAGCCTAATTGTAATTAGAATTAGGTTAATGGTTGCATGACCAATTGATTGGGGTTTCCACTTTGTAAATATTATATGCAATCAATATAGATCAAAGGGATTTTATTGTGTTTATCATTATTTGATCCATAATTCTTCATGTTATTTGATTCAAGTGTCTAACCTGGGCTAATAGGTTGGTTTAAGTCCAAAGGCTGGGGATGGTAACTGTCCCTTGAAGGTTGATCACTTGAGTGTTGAGACTCAAAGTGAAGGCTTAAGGCATTTGGGCTTGTGAGCTCATCAGGCTGAGCATGAGAAACCTCAGCACTAATAATAGAAGTAATGGGAGTGGGTTGCTCCTTAGGAGAAGTAAGAGCTCCAATATCCACTTCCTCCTGTATGGGTGAGTATATGGGGGCCTGCACAGACTGAGTAGCTTGATCAAGGGTTCGTTTGGATTTTCTATGGTAGGTGAGGGTGATTTGTGGCTGTTGTGGTGGTTAAGGTGTAGATTGCGTGGGTTCAACACTAGCTGGTGCTGCTAGGTTGTCAACTTGAGCAATGAGCTCTAACAATTTTGGGACACGGGCTGTTTCTACCCCAGAGTAGCCAATAGTTGGCTTTCTCAAGATTTTAAAGATGTCGGGCTTCATCTGTCCCAATTTAAGAATATTACCTGTTTCCTTTAACTGTGAGCCCAGTTCATAGTTAAGAATGTATTGAACATATCTAGAAAACATGTAGTATTCTAAGGAGTCCAAGTTTGCAAGCAGATTTGTATAAACAAATTGAGAGTACCTAAACTTGACTCCCTGAACCATCCCATGCACTATGAAGGAGAGATATTCAGGAATCTGGTCCCACCCCCCATGCTTGTTGGACAAGCTATGGATAACCCCATGAAGCAGGTATTTCCACTGGGATGAGACCTTCCCTTTCCTGAAGGTCTTTACAGAGAATCTCCCTTATAGCCCATGTTCTCAAAAGAATGATTTACAGCCTCCTTTGGGAAGAACAACTCACCTTCTTCATCATCCAGCTGAAGTTGATTGTTGATGATGGCCGGAGTGATAAAGATTGGCCTCCCCTACACTGTGGCAGACAATTCCTTCTCCCTATCCATAATGACCTCTTGGCAGGTCTTCCAAAATTCAAGCAAGTAATCCTCATACAGAGTAGAATAAATGGTAAGGGAGGTGGATTAGTTAGACAAAGCCAGAAAATGGAAAACCTCTGAGAAACTATCATCTTTCTTAGAGTTCAACAGAGCAACCTGATTGTGTTGCCTGTGAAGTTGCATGGAGAAATCAGGGTTGTTTATTAGATTTAGATTGACCATTTTGAGAAACTTAAGGGTGAAGGAAGATGAAGAACAAAGGCGGTTTGGGAGAATTTAGGTCAGAGAAAAAATGCAGATGAAGAAGATAGTTAAAAAGAGGGGGTTTATATATGAAAAGGATCTGAGACAAAGCTAATGAAAGAGGATAAACTTTGAAATCCGGAAGTCGGTCTCACCTTTGAAAAAACAGTTTTCTTTTGCCCAAAAAGTAGTTTTCTTGGAAGTCAAGAAAACTTTTGAAGGTTATTTTGCTTCGGAAGTTCTTGAAAAAGCTTCCAAAGGTAAATTGAATTCGAAAGATATTTTAAAGATTTTTGAGAATTTTGCTTCTGGAGAGATTTAGAACTCAGAGTGTTTATTCTAAGAAGAATAAAAAGTTCCGAAAGAAAATTTGCTTTCGGAAGAAAATTTGTTCTTATAAAACATACAAGTATTTAAGTTGATTTTAAGCTTCGGAAGATATTTCAGAAATTTATTCCGAGGGTAAGATGACTTAAGTAGATATTTGTTTGCTAAGACATAATTTTTTTCCGTAGGTAATTTTAAATTTTCCGAAGGATAAAGAGATCAAAATTTTCAAAAATCTAAGGAATGTATTGTAAAAAGATTTTACTTAAAAAAAGAATAAGGGCTTATGAAGGTGACAAAATAGACAACTTAGGACATACAGGTTTTAGAAATAATATGATTAAGTTTTAAGAAAAGCTACTCAAAGTTAATCATCCCAATAGCTGATACAAGATATTTGAATCTTTTTTCTTCAAAAGCTTTAGTGAACAGATCAACATATTGTTCATTTGTGTTAACTTTGACTACTTTGATTAATCCTTTTTCAAAGTTATCTCTATTCAAATGATACCTGATATTGATGTGCTTTTTCCTTGAGTGTTGCATAGGATTCTCTGTGATTAAAATAGCACTATTGTTGTCTGTGTGGATAGGAGTCTCTTTGAAGTTGAATCCATAGTCCAACATCTGATTTTGAATCTAAAGCACTTGAGCACAGCAGCTTGTAGCAGCAATGTATTCAGCCTCAGCAGTTGATGCAGATACACACGATTGCTTCTTACATTGTCAAGAGGCTATCCTTCCACCAAGAAATTGACGTCCCCTTGATGTAGACTTTGCAATCATGTTGCAGCCACCATAGTCACTATCTATATAAGCATACATATTGAAGTCAGAGTTCTTTGGATACCAAAGTCCAAGTGATGGAGCACCTTTGAGATATCTTAGAATTCTTTTGATAGTGATTAGGTGTAAAATCTTGGGGTTGGCTTGATATCTTGCACAAATACATATGGAAAACATGATATTAGGCCTGCTAGCTGTGAGGTACATAAGAGACCTAATCATTTCCCTGAAGAGATGTTCATCAACACACTCCTCCTCAAGATCAGGTCCAAGGGAGTGGCTATGGGTGTCTTACCAACCTTACAATCAGTCATGTTGAATCTTTTAAGTATGTCTTCAACATACTGTGACTAACTTATGAAGATGCCATTGTCAACTTGCTTCACTTGAATTCCTAGAAAGAAATTGAGTTCCCCAATGGCATTCATTTCAAACCTGTCTTTCATCAGCTTTTCAAAGTCTTTGTAAAGCTTGAATTAGTTGACCCAAAGATGATGTCATCCACATATACTTGAACTAGCATAATGTTATTCCTAATCCTTTGATGATGAGAGTTCCATCAATAGTACCCTCTTTTAGCCATGCTGACAAAGATATTGTGATAGAGTCTCATACTACTTCCTTGGTGCTTGGTGAAGCCCATAAAGAGCCTTATCAAGCTTGCAGACATAATCAGGATGATCAGGATTTGCAAAACCACGTACACTTAGCAAAACCAGGTACACTTAGCGACGTCATAGATTTATGGGCCTGACAAGCCTGCTTGGTTAATCCAAGTACACTTAGTTAATCATTTAATCTTGTAATCGTGTAATCTTGTAATCTGTTAAGGTTTGATTGTTATATTTGTCATACATCTCTAGTTACTTTGCTCACTAACCTATGACATGAATTGCCATCTTTTATATATGTAAGTATGAAAACTATGAAAAACTCACCAATGTTATGTTGACCCCTTTATTTTTAACATGTTTCAGGAAACACTCAAGTTTGATGTCATCTTTGAAGTTTACTCACATCTACGATTGGACCTAGATTATTAAATGAATTGTCTTGGATTATTTCATCTTCTGTTATGTTTGTTTTCCTATTTGAGACATATGTTTGTAATTTACATTTGAAACTTATAATAATAATATTTGGATTAAATGATAGCGTTATTTGGCTGTGAACAATCTTAACCCTCACATCTCAACGATTCCGCCGTCTAGGTTGGGGTGTGACAGATTGATATTAGAGCCCATACCTATAGGGATTTAGGTTATTGGAAATGATGACCTAGAGTATAGCTTATGCATGAACTTTATAGAATAATATTTATAATCTTGTAACAATACATTGTTTGCATGCTACATAATGCTATGTCTTTTATGTGCAACTTGATGCCTTAGCATAGGATTGCCTTGTGAGTGTTTAAACTTTGTTTCTTGTCTCCCCTAAACTTACCTTAGACTATTTGATTCTCCCCGACAACTGAAACATCCTAAACATTTTCTTGACGACACGTGGGATCGTACGCTTAATATCGTGGGCTTAATCCCTTAGACTCTGTCTAATCTATGAAAATCTTATTAAGGTTTTGATTTCATGAACCTAAGAAATTTGGGTGACACATAGACACCTGTATTTTGGTTTTCTTGGAAAAAGGCCTTCGGGCTAAGGTAAGTATTTCGCATAAATCCTACGGGACTAGTTGTGCTTACCAGGGGATTTCTGGCATGAGTGATAAACTATGGTCAACATACACAAATTTCCAAGGCAAATGTGTCAATTCACTTTGACGTGTCAATGTTTCCAAATGGTAATGCATTACCAAATGGAACTATTCCATGTGCCTTACAACTCTTGATTTATCATTGTTTAAATTACTGTCCTTTTATATCCATATCTCTGTGACTAACTCATTTTGTATCCAGCATGTCTTATCACCATGGAAAGCGTGGAAGCTCCGATCATAAACTCGCTGCAATGATCGCCCGGCAAATGGCTGTTCTACTCCCGTCAATGGTTGTAACTTAGTAGCACCTTAATGGCCAATAACAGCAACAACACTGATGGAAACAATGGTGGTGGTGACAACAATGCTCAAGGGGACTATTGCAACAACCAAGGAGGGAATAATCGCACCTGCATGTTCAAACATTTCAATTCATGTAAGCCCACTAGCTTTAGTGGAAGAGAAGGAGCCATCGAACTTCTTGAGTGGTTCGAGAGTATGGAGAATACGTTTATTGTCAGCTAGTGTCTTAATGAATTCAAGGTCCGCTATGTTGCAAGTGTCCTTCAACAACAGGAACTCACATGGTGGAATAGTGAGAAAAGGAACCGAGGAACTGAATTTGCCTTGGCGTTACCTTGGGAAGAATTTAAGGACATAATAATCCAAAAGATCTGCCTGAGGAGTGAATTGCAGAAGCTGGAGGAAGAGTTTTGGAACCTCAAGCAAGATGGTGGCAATCATTTGGCTTATTCCACCTGGCATCATGAGTTAAGCATGCTCCTACCACACATGGTGGATCCTGTGCCCCATAACATCGAGAAGTTTATTAAGGGGGTACCACCTCAAATTCAAGATGCTGTGGTGGGTAGTAGGCCCACAATCTTAGAGGAGGCGATTACTATCACCGCCCAACTCACTGAAAAAACCATATTAGGGCTGGCACTTTGTCGGTGAGAGGTGCCAAAACTACTGCAAAGGTGACACCCGAGGCTACAAAGGAGGTGAAGATCGAGTACTTTTTCCAAAGCAAGAAGCACAAGTTTACACCAACTCGTAATTACGTGGTGATAGCACCAAATGCCCCTAAAAGGCAAGTTGTCGTTGCAAATCAAGCCCCCGTGGCGAGGGCTTATACTGGGCTGCACCCGATGTGCAATACTTGCAAGTACCATCACACGAGTAACATTCCCTGCCGAGTTTTCTCTTTGTGCGGGAAGTATGGGCATCTGGTGGCTACTTGCCTTCGTGCTCTGAACAATGTTACGATGCTTGTTAATTGAGCCCGCTACAATTGTGGCGAACCTGGACATATTCGTCCACAATGTCCTCACAATGCGGGAACTATGCCACCGGCTCGTGGAAGGGCCTTTAACATCAAAGCCAACCAAGCTCAAGCCAATAATGACGTGGTGAATGGTACGTCGTTAATTTCCTTTAATCATTCTTTGTATTGTTAAAATCCCTACCTGCGTTCATTATACCAATAATAGGTCATCACTGAACAGGTATGTATCTTGTAAATAGTCGCTATGCTTCTGTATTGTTTGATTTGGGTGCGGATAAGAGTTTCGTGTCTTTGGAGTTCAAGCCAATACTTACTAAACCGCGTGCTAATCTAGAAAGACCCTTTACGGTCGAAGTCACCAATGGAAAATCGATTGTCGTTGTCGTCGTAATACGCGATTGTACCTTGAGTCTTAACAAGCACGAGTTCCTTATCGACCTTATTCCTATGCAACTGGGAAGCTTTGACATTATTATCGACATGGATTGGTTAGCCAAGCAACATGCGGAAATCATATGCTTCGAGAAGTGCATTCAATTTTCTTTACCATCAGGTGATACTTTGAAAGTCTTCGGGGAGAAATCATCTCAAAGACTCAAACTTATGTGTTGCATCAAGGCCCGAAAATGCTTAAGTAAAAACTACATAGCTTTCATGGCTTATGTAGTTAACACGAAAGCCAAGGGTAAAGAGCCGAAGAATATTCTTGTTGTGCAAGATTTTCCCGAGGATTTTAAGGGGTTACCTCCTATACGAGAAGTTGAGTTCAAAATCGACTTGATCCCTGGTGCAAATCCTGTGGTCAAGTCACCTTATCATCTTGCACCATCCGAAATGCAAGAACTAGCTAGCCAACTTCAAGAGTTGACCGATAAGGGTTTCATTCTTCCCAGCTCTTCACCATGGGGTGCACCTGTGTTATTTGCGACGAAGAAAGATGGTTCTTTCCATACGTGTATCGACTACCGGGAACTCAAAAAGCTCACCATCAAGAACCGATATCCTCTTCCTCAAATCGATGATCTCTTCGATCAACTTCAAGGAGCTATGCAATTCTCGAAGATCGATCTTGTGAAGTTGCTGGATCGGTTGACATTCGAACGTGTTCTTGACGGAAGGAACAAAAAACCAAGAGACAAACAAGAGAACGGACAATAATAGAATGGTTTCATTAATAAAACCTAATGATTACAAGCTCATTAAACAGAAGAATCACGAATCTTGGCAAGGGGAGATCGAGCATGATCTCCCTTCTCATCCGGCAACACCTAGGCCCCGAGCACCCTCTTAAAACCTTTCTACACAATGAAACTTGTATTTATATGCGCCAACCCATATCCAATGCGACTGGGCCCATTCGTACGATTAGACCATGCGTATGGTTCAATTGTACGACTGGACCATACTTATGGTTCAGTCTTACGAATGGCCCAATAGCATCTCTTAGTCGCACGACTGGTCCATTAGCATGGCTCAGTCGTACGACTGAGTCTCATTTGCATATGCTCCTGTGAATGACTCAGTTTCATGTGTTTACAACATATCAGGTGTATTACATTAAGCCTAGACTATTCGTCAAGCAACGGACACACTATATATTACAATATATGCTCCAACAAATTTCCCCTTGGACGTTGCTTGCGAATAATAGATAACACCTCTTATAATTTTCAGTTAATCTTTGCTCTGGTTTCTAATAGAATAAAAAAAACCATATTAGCCAACGTTGTTGATCCGTCAGGTTGCTATAGTATCCCTGAAAATGAATTTGGGCACAATAGCTTTCGTTTACTTTGCAAACACCATCATAGAAGCAAGATTCCCCAAATGACTGATTTTTCCAGATAATGACATGAATAGTTTTCCATTGTTCCAATCTTTACACAGGCTAACCTAATTAACATTAACACATACAGAAATTCCCCCTCAAATTCAGCATATCCCAATATATAAACATTATGCTCTTCTGGCGTCTTCATACGGTGTATTGGGAAAAAAGTAGAAGGTTCCAATTCACAGCTAACAATCGCAAACAAATCAGCATGCACTGAGATTCATAATTACAAACCAGCTCACATCATCACTTTCTGATTGCGTCTTCAATTTCTCTATACATGGATTCCCCCTAAGAATCAGAATCCTATCTGTGCGGATAAATATAAATTGATTGGCCCATAAATAGTCAGATGCTCCTGACTACCCCACAAAATCAGCACCGACTGCTGACATCTTCTCTTCTTTCTTTTGTGTTCTAACTATATTCATCTATTCTGGAAGTCTAACGAATAATGGGGTATTCATCGAACTTATTTGACAAAAGAACCTCGGGGTGAATGTGCTTCTCTCATCCTCAAATCTGTGCAAGAGGTAGTTCTAGATTTTTTTGGTCCGGAACACCGTTCATTTGTATTACATGGAGGACAAATATCACATTCGTGAGAATGGATTATACGAATGATATATTGGTGCGACTAGTCATAAGATTGGTCCAGTAGCATGACTGGACATAAGACTGGTCCAATAGCACGACTAGAAATAAGACTGGTCCAGTAGCATGATTCAACATAAGACTTGTCTAGTAGCACGACTGGACATAAGACTGGTCCAATCGCACGACTGGACATAAGACTAGTCCAGTCGCATGGTCCAGTCGCACGAATGGTCCATTAGCATGGTCTAGTCGTACGAATGGTCCATTAGCATGGTCCAGTCGTACGAATGGTCCATTAGCATGGTCTAGTCGTACGAATGGTCCATTAGCATGGTCCAGTCGTACGAATGGTCCATTAGCATGGTCCAGTCAT
>BJCM01224323.1:0-28745 GCA_018326385.1 Flaveria bidentis | reverse complement strand
AGGGGGAATCCATGTATAGAGAAATTGAAGATGCAATCAGAAAGTGATGATGTGAGCTGGTTTCTGATGATGAATCTGAGTGCATGCTGATTTGTTTGAGATTGTCAGCTGTGGATTGGAACCTTCTACCTTTTGCCCAATACACCGTATGAAGACGCCAGAAGAGCACAATGTCTATATATTGGGATATGCTGAATTTGAGGGGGAATTTCTGTAGGTGTTAATGTTAATCAGGTTAGCCTGTGTGAAGATTGGAGTAATGGAAAACTGTTTATGTCATTATCTGGAAAAATCAGTCATATGGGGAATCTTGCTGCTATGATGGTGTTCTGCAAAGTAAATGAAAGCTATTATGCCTAAATTCATTTTTAGAGATACTGTAGCAACTTGACGGATCAACAACGTTGGCTAATATGGTTTTTTGTTTGATTCTATTGGAAACCAAAGTAAAGATTGACTGAAGATTGTAAGAGGTGTTATCTACTATTCGCAAGCAACGTCCAAGGGGGATTTGTTGGAGCATATATTGTCATATATAGTGTGTCCGTCACTTGACGAATAGTCTAGGATTAATGTAATACACATGATATGTTGTAAACACATGAAACTAGGCCATTCTCATGATCATATGCGAATGAGACTCAGTTGTACGACTGAGTCATGCTAATGGACCAGTCGTGTGACTGAGAGATGTTATTGGGCCATTCGTAAGACTGAACCATAAGTATGGTCCAGTCGTACGATTGAACCTTACATATGGTCCAGTCGTACATTGAACCATACGCATGGCCCAATCGTACAAATGGGCCCAGTCGCATCTGATATGTGCTGAGGCCTATAAATACTAGTTTCAATGTGTAGAAAGGAGGAGGAGTGTGCCCGGGGCCTAGGTGCTGCCGGATGAGAGGGGAGATCATGCTCGATCTCTCATTGCCAAGAGTCTTGATTCTTATGTTTAACGAGCTTGTAATCATTAGGTTTTATTAATGAAACCATTATATTCATGTTCGTTCTATTGTTTGTCTCTTGGTTTTGGTTTATGTTTCCTTCCGTCAAGAACATGCTCGGATGTCAACCGATCCAGCGACTTTACAAACAACCTCAAAAACATCTACGTTGATAACAAACCCACTCGAGCTCTCTACTTGATGAGCAAGTTTTCAAACACCAAACTTGAATCATTCAACAACGTTACCGCGTATTGTCAAGAATTGAAGTCCCTCTCCGATCAACTCTCTAACGTTGATGCACCGATCATAGATCAACAATTGGTGTTTCAACTCATAGCTGACCTCCCCACCGATTATGAAAGTTTCGCCATCGTACTAAAACAAACCGTCCCCCTTCCAAACTTCACTTCTGCCCGATCCTGACTCATCATGGAAGAAAATAAGAAGGCAAACCAGTAACCATCCACAATCCTTCTAACCTCTCAATCATCCAACAACAATCACAACACTCTTGGTGCACCAACTTCGCCGCCAAATACCACCCATAATCAATCACAACTGCAACAACAACCTCATAACTTCACTAATGTGGCTGATTTCATGAATTTTCGTGGTGGTCATGGTGGTCGAGGTGGTCGTGGGGGAAGAGGCAGGGGTCGCGGTCGCGGTCGAGGTCGAGGTAACAATGGTTCCTTCTCTCCTTTCTTTGGCTTCTATCCTAATCACTGGATGCAAGGTACACACTGGCCATATTCTCCTACTTATTAGAATGCACCACCCTGTCCCTACCCCACTGCACCAATTGGACCATAGACACGTCCCATGAATAGAGCGCCGGGTATTCTTAGACCAGCTCCATCCGCTTCCTATGTAGCCTCCGATTATGCTCCAACCAACATCGAACAGGCGCTGCACACTATGATGTTGAACCCGAACCAACAGTTGTATCTTGACACAGGGGCTACAAATCATATGACGAATACGACAAGTACACTCTCACATTATGTTAATAATAGTAATTTAAAAAAAATTATTGTTGGCAATGGCTACCACATCCCTATTTTAGGGACTGGATCCACCACCCTTAAACCACCCTTTCCACCTATTTAACTTAATAATGTTTTTATGCCCCAAACCTTATTAAAAACTTAATATCCGTCCTCCAACTAACCATTGACAACAATTTGCATATTGAATTTGAATGAGAAACTAAAGTCGGGGGACTATTGCAGACAAAAAAGAAAGCTTAGGAAGCCGAGTATAGCTAATGGAAATCATCAAGGTCTATAAAGAAAAGTTGTGTAAAGTGTTATAAAGGGAATGAGTATCTCATCTCATTCTTATCTTCTTTTTTGTTTTGCAACCAATATATTTTTTGTTCTTTCTTTTACTATTATATTCTAAGTTGTTAGTTAGTTCTAGGGTTTGGTCTTGTTCGACACTAGAAATTGGCTTTGTTTGTTTTTTTCTTATAATCTTCACATTAGTGAAGATCTAATATATGAACAATCACAATTGAATCTGTTACTTGTTTGCATTAATGTTGTTTTTTTATTATTAATTTAGTCTGATTCTTGTTTTTTGACATCTTGATTTCTAGAGAACCAGCATATAACAATGAAAGCTGTAGTTTCACTTCTTTTTTAGGATCTAGTCAGCCTTAAGAGTTTATAAGATAACATTAGCATCGATATGATAAGTTGCAAGACCGAATCTAAACATTATACTAGGATGCAATTTGTAACCATACACTATTAGCGAAAGGACATACAAGCAATAGATTGCTAGCCGTTTAATTTGCAAGCTCATAGAAAATACCTGCAATCAACCTGTTAGTGACACTTCTTTTTAACACCCCAAATCCTATCATAACAGTTATGAATGTGTGAAATATAAAACTTCCATTTTATATATTGATGAATTAATAAGTAACAAGTAAGATGACTATTTAGAAGATGAGATATGTTGATAACGGATATTTATTATTTTAGGAGATCCTTTAATAATAATAATAATAAAACATATTGTCGTTGATCTTACTCCGTTTTAACAAAACTTTGTTCGACTCGTAGGAAGAAATAAGCTCGTCCAATGACATAATCAAAATTTTATAAAATACTATATTTTAATAGTTATAAGAAAAAAATAATGAAGTAAAAAGGTCGATCACTAAGTAAGTAAGCAACTAAGCTACTCATTTTCATCCAAGTTGTCAAATTGCTATAAAAGTGTAAATAGAAGCTTATATGTTTCTTTTAGAATATAAGTTTTTCTTATGAACGTTTTAGTATAAAAATAATTCTGAGTAGTTAATACCCCGTTGGGTATTGTTATTAGTCATTTTATAAACTTGAGTAGGAGCACAAGTAGAAAGTATCTACATCTACCTGTCAACTATCGTAGATAGTTTTAATGTATGTTTTTGCATAAATTATGTTAAGTTAATTATATTTTATTTTACTATTATTATTAAGTGTAGTATTAGTGTACTATTATTGCTTTTTAGGCGTTAAAGTTATTGTTAAGGGTGACTATGATTTAAGTAGTCTAGTTTAGTTAGGCATAGATTGATCACTCATGCTTAAACAAGACGTTGTTAACCAATATTCAGCTATAATAATAACTGGTCAGTTGTATCATTACCTAACCTAGGATTACTTGAACTGTATTAGGACTTTGAAATATTATTATATCGTACTATCAACTATTAAGCCACTATAAACAGGACTTTGAAAAGTATGATATTGCATCCTTTTGATCATCGTACTTGTACTTGATCTCCATTCTGCATATCTTTTATAGTGTCTCGAAACTCAATCCCAAGACATCTTCTTCAGAAGTAAGTGTTTCCACTACACTTTGATTGTGCACTATTTCAAGCTCATCTTATTATGAGATTCTTAGTTCTGAAACTTCCTTAATGATAGATCCTTTCAGCAGCCTGGCCTCATGTCTTCTTTTCTTGTATACTTTGCATGCAATTTGTCAATTACTTGAATCATATGTACATATAGACATAGATCATTCTGAGTTCTTTCATCAGCCAGCTTTGGAAAGAATTTGTCATGTAAATATGATGTATAGCTTGGGTGAAGCAACTTGATCTCCACCGGATCATAGATTCTTATCTTATCAGCTTTCTTTCCTTCAAGATTCTTCAACATCACCAATTCTTTGGTCTTGTCAACATATCCTTATTCTGTTATGGGATATGTATATTGATTCCCTTCAAGGCTTTTAATGGCTGCTGCATTCCTGTTGTTGTATCCAACCCTCTTCAAAAGCTCATCATCTACCAATATAGATAAGTTGTTTCTTGATCTTTTTTACTCAATCCATTCTTCTTTTATGCTCGACATCTTCTCTTCTTGCTTCTTTCAGCACATCATCTCTGAATTTGGTCTTTAGTCTTCCTATAGACACAGAGAAGTCTCTTCCTTTTGAGTGAATTGGGTAATTAATGATAATTAAGCTTTGTAGATCCTTAATGTCACTTTCAGGCATGCACAGTACTTGTTTAACATCATGAAAGTTTTCAATCCTTCCAGATGATCTCTTTATCATAGCACAATCCCAGTCTGGATCATAGTTCTAGGCCATGATTCTATTTTATTCCATAGAGCTAGGAGTTGTCATGCGATCAAACAACTCTATCAATGTAGACTTTTGTTCTGTTATTTCTCTAACTGTTTTCGCAATGGCCACACTTTTCCAGGTATAACTGCACGTGGGTCTCTAATCAGTTTTTCTTTCCCTTTGTGCTGGTTTTTACTTTTAACTGTGATAGGCTCAGTAGGGACTTTGTCTTGTTGATCAACAACAGGATTTGGAGTTTCAGTCCTAAATTTCACACCAGTTTCAAGCTCAACAGACATCACATGCTCCATCATTCTCCTTAGCTCACAACTGATCTTCCCTTAAGCTCATGCATTTTGTAGTTAAGACCTTGTAGCCAACAGGTCATATTATATTTGCTTAGCTTGGTTGTGTCACAATGGCCTAACTCCTTTTTTATTCTCTGAATTGATTGAAAGGTTGTGAAAGTTTCATAATTGCAATTTGGGATCATGAAGCTTTCTAACTCAAATTCCTTCAGTATGTTCTTCATCTCATTCATATTCAACCTTTCTACCATGTCATATGGAAAACCTTGGTTGACTAGGGTCATAACATTGAAGATTTTGGCCTTTCTTCAAATATGTCTTTTGTGGTCAGTAGGTCATCACCCTTTGATTCTTTTTGTTCTTTGTGAGGCTTATTTTTATTAAGCTTATTCCATTCAGCATCATTCTCAATTTCAACATGAGATATAGGCTTTAAAGTCGAAACATCCACTGAAGGAGTGTGCTCTAGAGATGTAGGCCTTGATCTTTTTGGTGAATCCTCAATATTAATCACCTCTTTCTTTACAGTTTCTAAGTACTTCCTTTTCCTGGCGTATAGAATGAGTTGCTTTGAAGCTTTAGTAGGTTATTTTATTTTTGTTGATGGAGCAGCATTTGATTCAAGTGTACAAATTTTCATCTTGAGCTCTTCAATTTGTTCATCTTTCCTTTTCAACAAAATAGAATGAGTAGTGAGAGAGTTGTTTACTTGTTCAACTTCCAATGTGAGCTTCTCCTTTTCAGTCTTCTCATGCTTCACAAAATCTTTAAGTTCTTCAACCAGCTCATACAATACATCGATTACTTCATTGTTGGTTTGAGCATCTTCTCTTAATTTGTTCAGTCTGGATTCTTGTTTGTTCATCATCTCCTCTTTCTCTTCTATCATATCCTTCAACTCCTTTATCCTTGCCAATCTCTCGTTTGACTTAATAGTCAACTTGTTGTACTCTACCACTAGATAACTTTTGTTGACAGGGATTTCCTCATCACTAAGATCATTTTCATGATAGGCAACAACATCAACATAATTAGCTTTTTCTTCACCTTCTTGATGTTTATCAGCAATCTCATCATCATTAAGTTCAGTAAAAACTATACTTGTTGAGCTTGAGCTGGACTCAATTGCTTGATCTGCCTGCTCTTGATGTTATTGTTGTTGTTGCTGAAGATCAGTGATTAGTGAAATTGGTTCAGTTTGATTAGACAAGACTGGGTTTTTTTGAGTTGATGATTGAGAGTGGAATGGTGCTAGCTTGAGAAACCAACTCAATCTCACTAGTGTGAAATGATTTTTGAGACTGAGTAGCAGAGACAGACTCTGTATGAACACTCTCAGGAGATTGATGTTGAGGAGTTTTAGGTTGTTGATGACTAGGTCATTGAGGGAGAATTAGAGAGATTGGTTGGGTGTTTTGATTAGCTGATTGAGATTGTGGTGATGGTTCATGTTGGATAGGTGAGATGGGCAAGGTGTTTTGATTGGCTGGTGATTGATGCTATGGAGATTGATGATGGTGTTAAATGGGTGATTGATGAGGTGAATGTGAGGCTTGCATAGTGTTAGCAAATGAACTCTCTTGTTGGTCTTCTCATACCGGTTTTTATGGGATGTTGGCATTGACATCCACCACATGAGTAAACATTGGCATGTCTGCCCTTTAGTATATACCAATAATCTTGTTTAGAACAGATCTACCCAAATGTGCTTGCATAAATACATCACCATCTCTTGCTATCTCAGGCATTTCACCATTGATGATCAGTTGTAGGAACCTTGGAAACATGTACATCTTATCTGCCTTCGGTACTCTTATTTGGTCACACAAACATCCAAGGATGTACTTTGAGTAATTGTAAGTTCTCCCTTCAAATATACCAATGATTCTAGATGATATATGCCTTGAAAATTTGTCTAGACTAGACTTTCTGCTGGAAATGCACTTCAGATAGGTGTGACACAAGAATCTATATGGTTTGCATAATCTTCCTTTATTTATCTCACCCTTTTCAAAATCTCCATCATATCCCATCAGATAGAAGATTTTTTCTATGTATTCATTCTCGAACACATCTAGATGGCCTATCTCTATATCTCCCAAGTTGAGATTTCGCCAAATACACTATTCATCAATCCTTAAGTTTTCATTCCTAATATTTGCATGTATCACCTCATTTTATCCTTCCTTTTCTATCATACCCGAGTTCCAGAAATCAACAATGTGTGATTGATGTATCGCAAGATCTGCTGTTAAAGCATATAAGAGCCTGGATCATTGTAGGTATCTGATGATATCCTGACACCCTTCCGATATAAGGTAATCGGGATTTAGGAATGCACATACATTGTGCTCTCTTGCAAATCTATTTGCCATCTGTACATAAAAATAATAAAGATTAGGTTAGGATCAATATTACAGACATAAGAATATGAACAGTTTTATTGATAACCATGAATCAAACAGTTCATTATTGATGATTATGACGTGTTTTACCTTCAAAACAATGATTTGAAATCAAGTTTATGAGTTTGTTTGATGTTTTGATTTAGTATTTTAAATGTGTAAGGACCCGTTCCCGGGACGCTTACAGCTGGTCAATCATCGCACATAAAGCATATATTTTCATTAACTTAAAGAAACATCGTAGCGGAAACATTAAAACAAACATTCCATTTCATTATAAAAGCTTTTGCAAAATAATACATCGTTATCGAAGTACAAAATACTAGTTGCATTACATCACAAAAGCATTATAAATATGGATGCCATCCAAAAAGAGCCAAGTAGCCGCCCCGTGCCATCCTCAGCAACCTTTACCTGCCAACTGGAAACACATAAAAGTCAGTGTTGTTGAGTGAGTTCTAGTTTTATATTAAAACATACTTTTCTTTCATTTAAAACCGTTCTTTACTTTCTTTCAAATCATACTAATCTTTAATACATGATCACACATCCTACGTACACATAGATAATAGTTATAATCTTCATCATCGTTCGTTTCGTATATTTCACACATTTTGTACTTATCACACTTTTCGTACATTATTATCTTTGCACTTCTATCTAGGTCCTGTCGTATACTTAACCCCCCTCTTGAGCACAGAGCCATATCATCTAGGGTTAAGCGACAAGTACCCCATATCGCACATATCGTACATATCACACGTATGGAGTAGTCATATAGACTAACTCCCCATGTGTGTGAACCCTTAAGGGTTAGCCAAGATTGCACGCTATAAACACACAGTTGAGGTAACAACTCTCAATGAGTTATGAACCTCCTTTCTTTTGCTTGCAAGACTTTTCATTCGTTCATTCATTATGTTTCACTTTCATTATCTTAAATCTTTACTTCGTTAAGATAATATTTTATGTTCATCATAATAATCACACCACGTACAGTCACATCATCATACGTAATAAGGAACATAACTTATGACCATACAATCATACATAGTCATCAAACATCATTAATCACACATCATCATGCATAGGCATCAACCATACATCATTATCAAATCATATCATACATGCCCATCACATCATCAATGATCTCAAAAGTCAACTTACATAGCCCCCGGGAACATCCCATGTCCAATCCTACATATCACTTTTCCCTTGAAAATCAGAAAATATTTCTAAGTCCTTTAGGCGTATGAACACTATTAAGTCGCATGGGCTTTTAGGCGCATGAGAACACTTAGGCGTATGGACACTATTGGGGCATATGGACCCTCAGTCGCATGACCTTCATTCGCATGACTTCCAATCGTGTGACCTTCAGTCGCATGACCTTCGGCCGTATGGTCTCCAGTCGCATACCCTTCAATCGTAAGCCTTTCTAGCGTATAACCTCCAGTCGCATGCCTTTCAGGCGTATGACCTTCAATCGCATGCCTTTCGGCCGTATGGCCTTCAGTCGCATGCCTTTCGGCCGTATGGCATTCAGTCGCATGCTTCTCGGTCGTATGACCTCCAATCGCATGAGGAAACTCCCAGTCTCATGAGCCCTAACTAGGTGTAGAATGTAGTCTCATTCGAACCTGAACAATAGATTTCAGTCCCAAACCCTCTCTAACCCGTTCTAAGCTTAAACCATCCATCCTAAGCCTTAGAAACACACACACACATCACCAATCAAGCACAACATTACCCGGAATCAAACTCCACCCGAATCGCACGCATACACATACATACGGGTTCAACACCCAACATAACCAAAACAGTTTGCTATGTGTTCCAGCCCCAAAATCAGTCAAAACATGTAAAAAGAGGGGTCCTAGAACTCACCTTAACAGCCTCTTCGGGTATAGCTTCCCACAAACCCGCTTGACTTTGACTTTTGCACTTGATTTCCAAGAAACCCGAAGTTTTCAGCCCTTTCTCCCTTTTCTCCCTCTCAAAACTGATTGAATGGGTGTATGGGAGATTGGTGTGGGCAACCATGCCCTTTTACACCCACTCTTCCAAAGTTTTGTCCTTTTTGGCAAAATTAGTCCCTCAACTTGGGCTTTATTTCTTTTCTTTCTTTTCCCTCACTTTATTCTTCTTTTCATTGACTAAAAGTAACCAGGTGTTACAAGTCCACCCCCTTATTGAGGTTTCGTCCCCGAAACCTGTTATTCCTCGAACAAATGTGGGTAATGCTGTCTCATCTATTCTTCAATCTCCCACGTTGACTCAGATCCCTTTCTATGCTTCCACTGTACGCTCACAAGGGGAACCACTTTATTCCTCAACCTCTTCTTTTTACGGTCAATGGTCGCCACTGGCTGCTCCACATAATTTAGCCGTTTGTCTACCTCGATATCTTCCAGTGATACAACCATATCCTCGTCTGCTAAACATTTTCTCAGATGAGATACATGGAATGTTGGGTGAATTCCACTTAACTCATCTGGTAACTCTAGTCTATAGGCCACCTCCCCTACTCGAGCAATAATTCGGAAAGGCCATATATACCTCGGGCTTAACTTGCCCCTTTTTCTGAACCGAATGATACCCTTCCAAGGTGAGACTTTCAACATGACTCTATCACCCACCTGGAACTCAATCGGTCTACGTCTCTTATCATTATACGACTTTTGCCTATCTTTAGATGCCTTCATGAAGGCTTTGATCCTTTCTAGTTTCTCAGTCGTAGCCTCGACCACCTTGACGGTCCCTAACTCTTTATGGCCGATATCACCCCAACAAACGGGTGTCCTACATCTCCTACCGTATAGCATCTCATAAGAAGGCATACCAATACTAGCATGATAATTGTTGTTATATGAGAACTCAACTAACGGTAAGTGGTCATCCCAACTTCCTCCAAAATCAATGACGCATGCCCGGAGCATATCTTGTAGCGTCTGAATGGTCCTTCCGACTGACCATCTGTCTGAGGATGATAAGTCGTGCTAATATGTAACCTCATCCCCATCGCATCGTGGAATTTCTTCCAAATTTTGGATGTAAACCGAGTGTCACGATCAGACACAATAGACACCGGCACACCATGACGAGTTACAATTTCTTTAATAAACAGATCCACCAACCTCTCAGATGAGTAAGTCTCGCGAATCAGTAGGAAGTGAGCACTCTTCGTCAAACGGTCAACTATTACCCATATTGCATCATAACCTCGCGCAGTACGCGGCAGCTTCGTAGTGAAATCCATGGTGATGCGCTCCCACTTCCACTCTGGTATATCCAAAGGTTGGATCTTTCCATACGGCTTTTGGTGCTCGGCCGTCACTTGTAAACAAGTAAGGCATTTACTCATATACTCTACCACGTTACGCTTCATACCCGACCACCAATAATCTTTCTTCATGTCTTGGTACATCTTCATAGCACCAGGGTGAATAGAATATCGAGTCTTATGAGCTCCATCCATAATCTTCATGCGTAGATCCCCAAAACGAGGAGACCACATTCGTCCGAATCGGGTTCTAACACCGAGTGTGTTTTCACCCAATTCCGCAACCAGACCTCTCATCCTTTTAGAGTTGAGATGATCTTCTTTCAATGCCTCATCTTGAAACTCCTTGACTTGCTTCATCACATCAGAGGTCATGATCAACTGGTAAGCTTTCACCCGGATTGGCTCGGGTCTCTCTTTTCGACTAAGGGCATCTGCCACCACGTTGGCTTTGCCTGGTTGGTAGTGGATCTCATAATCATTGTCCTTTATGAGCTCCAACAATCTCCTCTGCCTCATGTTCAAATATTTCTGCTTGAAGAAGTACTTCAAGCTCATGTGTTCAGTGAATATGGTGCACTTCATCCCATACAGGTAGTGCCTCCAACTCTTTAACGCGAAGACCACGGCTGCTAGCTTCAAGTCATGAGTAGGATAATTGACCTCATAAACTTTCAACTGTCGGGATGCATAGGCTATAACCTTTCCTCTCTGCATTAACACACACCCCAACCTCGATTTAGAAGCATCAGAATAAACCACCAGATCTTCACTTCCTCAAACGCCTTCTCTTGAGCTTGACCCCATACAAACTTTACCTCTTTCCGGGTCAACTTGGTTAATGGAGAAGCGATCTTAGAGAAGTATTGAATAAACCTTCTGTAATAGCCCGCCAAGCCCAAGAAACTACGAATCCCGGATGACGTATTTGGAGACTTCCATAGCATCACCGCCTCCACCTTTGCCAGGTCCACCATGATTCCCTCAAGATTCATTACGTGACCCAAGAACTGAACCTCATGTAACCAGAATGGGCACTTGGAGAATTTAGCATACAACTTCTCCATTCTGAGCGTTTCCAACACCTCTCGAATGTGATCGACATGCTCATTCTCGCTCCTCAAATAAACCAGGATATCATCAATAAACACAATCACTGATTTATCCAACATTGGCCAACACACTCGATTCATCAAGTCCATAAAAGCAGCTGGCGCGTTGGTCAAACCAAAAGACATAACAAGGAACTCATAATGTCCATAACGCGTGCGAAAAGCTGTTTTAGGTATATCTTGTTCCTTCACCTTCAGCTGATGGTAGCCCGATCAAAGCTCTATCCTTGAAAACCAACTGGCACCTTGAAGCTGATAAAAAAAATCATCAATTCTCGGTAACGGGTATCGATTCTTCACTGTCAACTTATTCAGCTCACCGTAGTCGATACACATTCTTATGCTACCGTCTTTCTTCTTCACGAATAAGACCGGAGCACCCCCAAGGAGAGATACTCGGTCTCATGAACCCCTTATCAAGTAACTCCTGTTGTTGCTCCATCAACTCCTTCATCTCAGTTGGAGCCAACCGATACGATGCCTTGGCAACAGGTTGGGCACCCGGTATCAAGTCGATTTGAAACTCGATCTCGCGGTCAGGTGGTACTCCTAATAAGTCTTCTGGGAACACTTCTAGAAAGTCACACACAACTGGTACATCAGATAGTTGTGGTGTTGGTGTATCCACATCCTTTACATAGGCCAAGTAGGCACTACATCCACGCCTCATGCACTTTCCCGCCACCGCCATAGAAATCACTTTCGGAATCGTAGTGACTCGATCACCATAAACCGTCACCAAACTCCCGTCAGGCGCTATCAAAGAAATCATCTTCTTACGACACACAATATTCGCCTCGTAATCCGCCAACCAATCCATTCCTAGGACCGCGTCAAACCCACCTAAGGTCATCACGAATGGTCAAACAGGAAACTTGTGACCTTCTAATTCCACGTCACAACCCTCTATCATCTCCGAAAACATGGTAGACTTACGTATGGCGGTTTCTACATCAAAGGGCGCATCCACACTCCTACTACTAACAAGCAATTTAGCACAAAAAGCAGCAGAAATAAAATTTTTACTAGCACTAGAATCGAATAACATAGAGGCTAAAAGTTTGGTTTACTAGGAATGTACCTGACACAACATCAGGGTCCGTCCTAGCCTCCTCCTATGTCATCGTGAACCCTCTGACACTCGCCCTCTGTCCTTCAGTCCCGGTCGCCTTCTTCCCTGCACTAGAACTTTTAGCCCTCGGATTCTTTCAGTCCCTGCTCATGTGGCCACTTTCCCCCCAGTTGTAACACCTTATAACCCCACAATCTCTAACCATATGACTAGGCTTCCCACACTTGAAACAGATGTTTGATCCCCATTTGCATTCTCCCGAATGCTCCTTCTCGCATTTACCACATCTCTTCGATCCTGCACCCGACGTGATCACACACTGGTCACTCACCTTCACCACCTTGTTGTTTGGAGCGGCTCCGCCATGTCCAAACTGTTTCCTATTCCAATTTCGGTCACCACCACCCTTCTTGTTCACCTTGGCCACCACCACCTCTCGCTCATCATACAACCTTCCTACCAAATCAACCGCCAACCTAAACGTGCTCGGTAGGGCAGCAATCATGTGCCTACGGATATCCGCCGGCAAGCCCTGGATATAGCGCTTAATCTTTCATGAGAGAGGCGTCACCTGATCCGGCACCAGCTGTGCCATCTCATTAAACTTCGTGGTGTATTGCTAATGAGTCATTGTTCCCGCCTCCAGCTGCAGGAACTCCCTTTTCACCTTATCCATTTCCCTATGAGGACATAACTCCTCGATAACCAACTTCTTCAACTCTGCCCACTTCATCCTTCCAATTGCCCGGTTGCCCTCAGCATGGACAATATTGTCCCACCAACACAGATCCGAGTCCACAAACGAGTAGGCAGCAAACTTCACCTTCTGGTCTTCCCCACACTCGTTGATATCAAGAACAACTTCCATCTCCCTTACCCACCAGTGAGCAGCAGCAGTAGTGTCGTTACCATCAAAAGTAGGGGGCTTGCATCTTTGAAATGCCCCGTAGTTGCAGCCTCGTGCCGCCTCCGCTAGAGGCTCTTCTTCTTCCTTCTCCTCATCATCGGAGAGAACCCTCTCAGTCTTCGATCGTTCTCGTCCTCCCGAGGACCTATTCCTCTCTTTCCGTTCCCCTTCCTGTACATCCTTTATCACTTCAGTCACCACAGACGGTAAGATTGTCTGCATGACTTGATGCACTTCTTCAACAACAGCCTCCTTTACTGAGGCTCTCAAATTAGCATTCTCATCACCGCCCTCCGGACGAGGGGTCTCGGGTTCTTCATGAACTACCTTTTCGGCATTAGGCCTTCCTCTTTTGTCAGCGGTTCATCACCATGTCCACCACGACCTCCACCACGTGAAGCTTTATATGATCTACCTCAAGCCATCCTCTAACACACTGAAAGATTCAAACACCAACACGGTCATTCAAGGGAATACCTTAGTTTATGTCAAGTATAGTAAGTCCCTAATTACAGTGGCCAGTTGTGATTAGCCACTTACTTTACTCTTCATACCCCAAGCCTTACCTATCCTGACTACATCAGTATCTAAATCTACAAACAGCACACAAACCACATAACATGCGCACGTAATACTGGTTAACATTAAAGAAAATACCTGATGGCATGCAACTACTTGAATTGGCATCCCTTCCCTTTCCATCCCATTTTCAGTTTAAGTTTAGGTTTATTTTGACAATTTACCCATTTCACTTAAACTTTGGCTCTGATACCAACTTGTAAGGTCCCGTTTCCGGGACGCTTAAAGCTGGTCAATCATTTCACATAAAGCATATATTTTCATTAACTTAAAGAAACATCGCAATGGAAATATTAAAACAAACATTCCATTTTAGTATAAAAGCTTTTGCAAAATAACACATCTTTATCGAAGTACAAAATACTAGTTGCCTTACATCATAAAAGCATTATAAAAATGGATGCCATCCAAAAAGATCTAAGTAGCCACCCCGTGCCATCCTCAGCAACCTTTACCTGCCAACTAGAAATACATAAAAGTCAGCGTTGCTGAGTGAGTTCTAGTATTATATTAAAACATACTTTATCTTTCATTTAAAACCGTTCTTTACTTTCTTTCAAATCATACTAAGCTTTAGTACATGATCACACATCGTACGTACACATAGATAATAGTTATTATTATTTTTATCATCGTTCGTTTTGTATATTTCACACATTTCGTACTTATCGCACTTTTCGTATATTTATTATCTTTGCATTTCTATCTAGGTCGTGTCGTATACTTAATCCCCCGCTTGAGCACAAAGCCATATCATCTAGGGTTAAGCTACAAGGACCCCATATCGCACATATAGTACATATCGCACGTATGGAGTAGTCACATAGACTAACTCCCCTTGTGTGTGAACCCTTAAGGGTTAGCCAAGATCGCACGCTATAAACACACAGTTGAGCTAACAACTCTCAATGAGTTGTGAACCTCGTTTCTTTTGCTTGCAAGACTTTTCATTCGTTCATTCATTATGTTCCACTTTCATTATCTTAAATCTTTTACTTCGTTAAGATAATACTTTACGTTCATCATAATAATCACACCACATAAAGTCACATCATCATACGTAATAAGGAACATAACTTACGATCATACAATCATATATATTCATCAAATATCATTAATCACACATCATCATGCATAGGCATCAACCATACATCATCATCAAATCACATCATACATGCCCATCGCATCATAAATGATCTCAAAAGTCTGGTTACATATCCCCCGGGAATATCCCATGTCAAAGCCTACATATCACTTTTCCCCGAAAATCAGTAAATATTTCTAAGTCCTTTAGGCGTATGAACACTATTCAGTCACATGGCCTTTCAGGCGCATGAGAACACTTAGGCGTATGAACACTATTGGGGCGTATGGACCCTCAGTTGCATGACCTTCAGTCGCACGACTTCCAGTCGTGTGATCTTCAGTCACATTACCTTCGGCCGTATGGCCTTCGGTCGCATACCCTTCAATCGCATGCCTTTCAGGCATATGACCTCCAGTCGCATGCTTTTCAGGCGTATGACCTTCGGTCGCATGCCTTTCGGCCGTACGGCCTTCAGTCGCATGCTTCTCGGTCGTATGACCTCCAGTCTCATGAGGAAACTCCTAGTCGCATGAGCCCTAACTGGGTGCAGAATGCAGTCACATTCGAACCTAAATAGCAGATTTCAGTCCCCAAACCCTCTCTAACCCGTTCTAAGCTTAAACCATCCATCCTAAGCCTTAGAAACACACACACATCACCAATCAAGCATAACATTACCAGGAATTAAACCCCACCCGAATCATACACATACACATACATACGGGTTCAACACCTAACATAACCAAAACAATTTGCTATGTGTTCCAGCCACAAAATCAGTCAAAAACGTGTAAAAAAAGGGGTCCTAGAACTCACCTTAACAGCCTCTTCGGGTATAGCTTCCCACAAACCCGCTTGACTTCGACTTTTGCACTTGGATTTCCAAGAAACCCGAAGCTTTCAGCCCTTTCTCCTTTTTTTCCCTCTCAAAACTGATTGAATGGGTGTATGGGAGAGTGGTGTGGGCAGCCATGCCCTTTTACACCCACTCTTCCAAAGTTTTGTCCTTTTTTGCAAAATTGGTCCCTTAACTTGGGCTTTATTTTTTTTCTTTCTTTTCCCTCATTTTATTCTTCTTTTCTTTGACTAAAAGTAACCGGGTGTTATAGAATGTTTGTGAAAGAGGGAAAAGATTTGATGTGTGCGCTTTTCTAGGTCTGAAAGTGCTCTAAAATGTGAATAATGAATATTTAAGTCAAAAAAATCATTTATACTCACTCAAACACATTAATTTAGTTATTTAATGAAGTGGGACCCTCTATCCTTATTACCAATTTATTGCTTCCATAAATTTTAGTTCTTTCGTAGATCATCTATGGATGACCTAGAATTAAAAATTGATATTTGATGAAGTATAATTTTAATTTCTATAGATTACCAATCTATGAAATTAGATTATACTTTTAGAACCTTAACTCATCCATAGTTTACCAATCTACGGATAGTCACATTTTATTAAATTTCGCACTTTAGATTCTGTTGATGCTTTGCTGATGCTTAAAATGCAATGTTTGAAACTTCTTTGATTGTATGGTGCTAATCAACGGATAGAACCATTTATTGCTATTTGACCTTGTTGACTTTGTTTTCATGACAAGTGTGCACAAGAAGATTTATATTTTGAAAAACTTCATGTATCCTACACCCAAGTTAGTGCTCATGCTCCGATTTCTTCTTTGATTTTTAAGAGAAGAAAAAAAATTCAAGTTTTCTATTTACATGAACTAACTACTCCTTCTAATTTTTTATTGATGATAAGATGTTGCATTCATTATAAATTTACGTAGAAGAATATCATAAAAGGCACGTGACAGTCCAAAAGTTATAAAACCAGCTAAACAAAATAAATGAATTATTATGTGCATGCATATAAGCATATATAATGGGATCATACTATGACACTAAGCTTCTTCCGGTTTGATTTGTTTGTTGAATTATGACCTGATTCTAATCCTGATTGCAAATATGTTTGTACACTTAAATCCAAACAAGAGTATTGTATCAACTAGGCATGTTGTTTATCATGTTTTAATGTTTACTAGAGATTAACAGTTATGGGCTCCACATTCAAATCACATTAGAGTTTATCCTCCGTTTGTGAATCAATTCATCACTTTTTTACACTTAAAAACTATGTACATTAAGTTAATTTGCAAAGATAGAAGTTATAACGTGTTTTACATAGTATGCTTGGGTGAGTGAGTTGATCACATCAGGATAAGACTTACTTGCTTGATCCTCAAAATGGAGTTTCCCACATATAACCACCTTTTCATTATGATAGGCATGCTCTTAGTGTAGTTTCCACTCAAGATGAAACTACTCACATATCAAAGCACTTTTGATCAGATTTCAAGTAAGTTAATTACTGAGGAAGTAAGCAAAGGCATAGTGTACTATCATTTCCTATACATATGTCATGCTAAATCAAAAGACACAATAAGGAAAGACAATATTTTTGTATATTTATATGTTTTTCTGTATGTTTTTGGATTTTATTAATTACTATTTACAAGGATAATCACATGCTTTTCTTTGTTGATGATGATTAATCTAAGTTAATCATGCCCAAAGACTCAATTAGAAAATTAAATCTAACTGAATCAAAGGCTTTATTGAATAAATCAGCAAGTTGATTTGTTGTACCCACTTTGATTAACTTGATTAAACCTTTTTATGAGCAATCTCTCAGAAAATGGTATGTGATTTCAATATGCTTTGTTTTACTATGTTGACTTGGGTTAGCAGTGATAAACATAGCAGCTGAATTATCAATATGAATTGGAGTTTAAAGGAAGTTGTAACCATAATCAAGCAATTGGTTTTGCAACCAAAGGACTTGAGAGAAACCAACTGAAGCAGCTATGTACTCAGCCTCAGTTGTGGATACATATACATTTGTTTGCTTTTGCACTGTCATGAAACAAGTCTTGGTCCTATAAAATGACATCAACCGGTTATGAATTTTCTGTTGTTGTTGCATCCTTTAAAGTCACTATCTAAATATGAGTAAAAAATGAAGTCACCATCCTTTGGATACCAAAGTCCAAGGGTAGGTTTCCCTTTCAAATTATTGAAGATTCTCTTAACAACATTCAGATGAGACTCTTTTGGATCTGATTGGTACCTAGCACAAACACACACAACAAACATTATGTCAGGTCTGATGGTAGTTAAATATATAAGAGATCCTATCATTGATCTATACAATCTTTTATCAATAGATTTTTCGGTAGGTTCAGGTACAATCTTGTCAATTGTTGAAACATGTGTGTTTTGTATGAAAATGTATCTGCAAGATTGTACTTCTTCAATATTTGATAAATATACTTCTCTTGATTGATAAATATGTCATTTGATTTCTGATGAACTTGGAGACCAAGGAAGAAAATTAATTCTCCTATTGAACTCATCTAAAACTCAGATTCATCATCTCTTCAAAGCTAACACACAGTCTCTTGTTCCTTGATCCAAATATAATGTCATTCACATATATTTGAACAACTAAGAGGTCTTGATGTTCTTGTTTGAGAAAGAGAGTCTGATCAATAGTTCCCCTTTTATATCCATGCTTGAGCAAGAAAGATGATAATGTTTCATGCCACTTTCTTGGTGCTTGATGAAGACCATACAAAGTTTTGTCCAACTTGTATACCCTATGTGGGTAGTAAGGAACTTCAAAACCAGGAGGCTGAGTTACATAGACCTCTTCATCAATTTTCCCATATAGGAAAGCACACTTGACATCCATTTGATAGACTGTGAACTTATTATATGAAGCATAAGCTAGGAATACTCTTATTGCTTCAAGTCTTGCATCAGGTGCAAAAACTTCATCATAATCTATCCCTTCTTCTTGAGTATAACCTTGTGAAATCAGCCTAGCTTTGTTTCTCACAATGATACCTTAGTCATCTAGTTTATTTTTGAAGAGCCACCTTGTCCCAATTGGATGTTGACCTTCATGTAGATCAACTAGATTCCAAACTTTCTGTTTTCGAAATTGTTGAAGCTCTTCCTGCATAGCTTCAATCTAGCTATTATCTTTTAGTGCAACTATGATGTTTGGAGGAACAACTTGTGAAAGAAAACAAGTGAACAGATAGATGTTTGCATATCCCCCTTGGCTTTTTGTGGTTCTTTCATTAAGATCTCCAATTCTGTTATTTATTAGATGAGCCTTATGAATTTTGGTTATTAGAATAGACTCAACTGGAATACATGATTCCAAGTTAGTCATATTCATTGATGTAGATGGATCCAGCTGAGATGATGAATTTAGGAAGTAATCAAATTGATCATCATGTTGATCATTGGAAGTAGAATAATTTTCCTTATGAGTTTGTGCATCAGCTAGATTATGAATGTCTTCCACAGAAACTTCTACAGATGTATTTTGTACTTTCGTAGGAGTTACAAGAAAATCTATGGATGTTATTTGTTGACTTGCTGACATTAATTATTTGGAATGTAATGGATCATATCCAATGTGTGGAGTATCTACTAAAGTTGATGGAACATTTGCTGATGCAATATTCATATCTCTGGATGTAGGATGCTCATATGTGCATGCAGAGTCAGCAACTGTCGATGAAGTGTTTTATCTGAGGATGTAGATCCATTTGGTTGGTCTTATGCAGCATTATTGGTATTATTAGTTGTTCCTTGTTCCATGATACTTGATGTTTGTATTCTTGGAGGATCAAAAGATAATGACACTTTATTCTTGGAGGATATGATGTATCAGCAGAACCTGCATTATTCAAATAACCAGAGTTAAATGAGTCTGTTATTGCATCTATATCAAACAACCATGATGACCCGTTTACAGATTTAGGAAATAAGGATTTATCAAATGACACATTAGGAGTTTCTTCCATATTTTTTTGTAGTGAAATATAAATCCTATATGATTTAGATATTGAAGAATATCCAACAAAGAAACCATCATAGGTTTCTTTGAAAATTTTCCCAATTGTTCTTTTGTGTTTAAAACAGATACACGACACCCAAAAGCTTTAAGATATCTTATGTAAGGTTTTCTTTTAAATAAAAGCTCATAAGGAGTTTTATTGTGATCTTTGACAATTAATGTCCTATTTTGAACATTGCATGTTGTGTTTACTCCTTCATCCCAAAAGGTGATTGGCAATTGTGAATCAGCTAGCATTGTCCTTACTGCTTCAATAAGAGTTCTGTTTCTTCTTTCAGCAACTTTATTTTGTTATGGCATTCTTGGTGCATTGAATTTCCTTACAATGCCTTTATTCCTGCAAAAGGAATCTAAGACAGTATTAAAAAATTCAGTCCTATTGTTACTCCTGAAAATTTTAACTTTTAAATCAAGTTGATTCTCAATCTTGATGACAAACTCCATTAATGTTTCACTCTTTTGTTTTAAGGAAAAGACCCATGTGCATCCAGTGAAATCATCAACAAACACTAAACAATATTTCCTTTTTCTAATGCTAATCACATTTATTGGAACAAAAAGATCCATGTGAAGCAATTTAAGTGGTGTAGTGTTTGTATGGATAATTTTGGATTTTTGAGACAATTTATGTTGTTTTCCTTTATAACATGAAGGACAATGATTTGAACAAAAAAATTCTTTTTGTGGCAATCCAATGACTAAGTCAATTTTCACGAATTTATTCATGTTCTTTATGTTGTAATGAACAAGCCTTCTATGCCATAATTGAGATTCATCTTTTGATGACTTAGATAGAATGCATGTTTCATTGCTTGTGAGTGTTATATTGTTCATATCCAAAACATGTGTGTTTCCTTTTCTTGATGCTTTAAGAAGGATCCATTCTTCTAGAACTGAAAAACTTGGCTTAAGAATGTAATAATTAGTGTTGTCAAATAATATGGTATAATTTTGATCACGAATTTGAGACACACTCAATAAGTTATATTGCAAAATTTCACAGTAATTTATGTTCTCAAATTTGAGCACATCATTAGTTACCATTCCTTCACCAACTATTTTACCTCTCTTCTTATCCCCACCAAATGCCACATAAGAGGCATTTTTATGCTTGAAGTTATGGAGAAGAAAATAGTTTCCTGTCATATGCCTGGGACAACCACTGTCAACATATCACCTATTGTCAGCTCTCCATGATTGTTCGTGCACACATAAAGAAATCAATTAGAATTGGCAACCCAAGCCTTAATGATCTTGGGTTTTCCAGTAGTGTCTAAAATTGTTACTCCTTCATGAATCAATCTTGATGTTTTAGTATTAATTTTAGTCTTAATTAGTTTATTATGTATTGTTTGTGGTGAGGATGATTCTGTTGAAGATGAGGTTATGGAACTTGGTTCTGGTTTCTCAATCTCTTCTTCATTCACATTTTCTCTGTTGGTTTGTTGTTTTGATTTTAATGATGATCCTTGATTGTGGAAAGTTTCATCATTATTTAAATTTAAATGATGTACATGAGTTCCCTTTACAAAATTATCAAAGAAAGCATCATTAGCATTTGTTTCCTTTTAAGTCAAATCCACCTTTTTGTGAGGTGTTTTGGATTGCTGAAATGATGGTCTTTTCTTTAAAGGTTTATCATCAGTAGTTGCTTTCTTTAGTTTTTTCAACTTTTGTTTTTGTTGTTTCTTCTTTGCTTTTAAATCTTCATGGCTTTCACTGGATTGAGAGTCCGAATCATCCTTTTTAGACTGTTGCTTCTTTGTGCTCTTTGTCTTGTTGTTCTTGTTGAAATAACATTCCTGAGTTGAATTGTTATTTTTATTACAAACTGTACAATGTTTGTTGAAGTAGCAGTCAGAGGTCATGTGATTGTTTATATTGCAAATAAAACAATAACTGCTGAAGAAATAGTGTTTAGTATTGGGATTTTTCATGTCACACCATTTGCAATACATTTCTTCTGATTCTATCTTAGAATTAATCACTTTCTTCTTCTTTTGGAGCTTTTAATGCTTCAAATCTTTTTCTAATTTTTCAATCGATTTGTCCTTGCCTTTCCCTGACACACTATCAAAGGATTCTTGTTTAGCATTTGCTAATTTATACTACTTAGGATTCACCACCTTCTGGTTTGATTTCTTGTTGGTTGTTGCTTTTGCCTTCCGCAAATCTTCTACTGACTCAATGATTTTGTTTTCCGCAGGTCTACTACTGAAAAATGTTTTTTCTTTCTGAGAAGTTCTGCTGTTATTTGCTTATTTCCCGTTTCTACGAAAGATGTGTGTGTTTCCTCAGTATATGTACACTTTTCAATTACTTCAGTTGAAGTTTTGTTGCTGATAAAGTTCTTGGAGACCTTCATTTAGCTAAGCTATTATTTTGCAAATAGTCTTCAACATGTTTCATTGTTTTGGAGGATATGGCGACTTTATTTCTTCAAGAACTTTAGGAATGGTTATTTCAAATGAAACATTCTTACCAATATTCAGATGATCATCATCATGTTCATCAGAATCATCCAAGTCATCACACTCATCAAAGTCAAATTCTAAGTAATTTTGTTTAATTTTGTCAGATTCAAAAGACTCAGTTTCACTCATCTCAAACTCATTATTATTAACTTGTTGATTAGATTTGTTTCAAACTTGGTGCATGGCACAAAATGATTTGACAAGTTGTTTGTCATTGTTTCAAGTAAAGTTGTATAATTATCATTTAGAGGGGGTGCAACGACAATATATCCCAACCCATACCTGTTCTTTGATTCAATATGAGAATTCATAATTTTTCATATTGTTTAGATGGAAGTTGAAACTTCTGAAGTTTCACTTCAGATGATGCATGATCAGCCATGGATTTAGTTAAGGAAGTGGTCGAATGCTCAACTTGTGCTTTTAAGCTATAATTTTTTGAAACTAGTTTATGTAAATCTTTTTGTGTTGAGTTAATTTTTTTTGATATAATTTATGTTTTCTTACATGAGATTCATTCAAAATTATTGTTTCTTTTACTTTGTCAGCTAGTTGTTGAGCATGGACTGTATATCTTTCGACTTCCTTAATATATATTGATGAACACAGTCTATCTCTTACCTCTCTAGCCATGGGTGGAACTTTGTTCTCCATGTGGGCCATTAAAGCTTGATTCTCTTTCAAGACTTCCTTCTCATACATGCTCTAGTCACATGTTCCATCTTGAAGTATGATCAGTCTAGTTTCTTTAGAATTACTAGGTCCTGTTGATGCATTTGTGGCTGGTGGGGATGAGTTGGTTAAATGTGGTTGTCTGAAAGATCTTTGAGATGTTAATAGTTGATGAGATTGATGCTGATAAGACTGATGTTGTTGATGTTGTCTCAAGTCAGGATTTGATTGTTGCTTACATTCTCTAGAGAAGTGTCCATAGAGATTGTATTTGAAACATCTTACCTTTGACTTATCAACACCAATCTTTTATGTTTTATTTGTTGCAGCCAAATTTTTATTTATTCTCAGGTACTGCTTGGCTCTATAAGCAATCATTGTCATTTTCCATTGAAGATCCATCTCCTTTACTACATCTGGATGTAGTTCTTCCAAGTCTTGCTGGTAGATGTTAAGGTGCTTTTCAGGTAAGCTTGAAAACTTGAATAGAAAGTTACAAAGGCTGTCTTTTGTTCTTTAGATTCCAGAATCACAGTGACAGGCTCTACTTGGTTGTTGTTTAATGAAGACTTTGCTAATGATATAGATGCATCTTTTCTATCATCGATTCTTCCCTTTTCTTTTCCTGATTTACTTTGAGAAGATTTCTTTAAAGGCTTTGATGCATAAAAACTCACTTCTTCTTCATCTTTACTCAAAGTACAAGAGTTGTCACTATCATTGTTAGAAATAAAGGAATTTCCAGCACTTTTGGTTTCTTTTAAGTGATAGGGTGTGACATGTGTTCTCACACTCTTGTTTCTTGATTTTTCATCCATTTCAAAAGCCTCAACTTTAGCTACCAATGTATCTAAACCAGTTTCTTTGAGGTCAATGGTGTTCTTGAACATGGACACAGTTTGCTTCCAATTTTCAGGCAAAGTATGGAGTATCTTTTTGTTTAATTCCTTATTTGTATATTTCTACTCCAAGATGTTCATCTTGGTTACAATTTGCATAAACCTATGGTGTTGTTGAGAAATTGATTCACCCTCAATATGATAAAAAGTTTCACATTGTGAGCAAAGTGTATCCTTTCTAATGCTTCTTATTTCATCACTCCCTTCATAGAGTGTATGAAGTATCTTCCACAAGGAATTTGCTTGTTTATAATTCTCACATCTGATTAATATTTCTTCAGGTAAAGCCATACTAAGCAAACTGTATGTTTTAATATCAACTTTGACCTTTTTTAACATCATTATGTGACAGATCTTTTGTACTTATAGGTTGATTATTGTCATTATAATCTGGCCCAAGAGTGGGTGGAAATACGGACCTTCAGTTATTGATACCCATAAGTCAGAATCAATGTAATTCACATGATTCCTAAACTTTGACCTTTTTAAAATCTACTTTTGTTTCCAACTTTGTAGGTTGGTATAATGATCCACCAAAGTTACTCATTTTTAGTTAAAGCCTTAGAATTTAACTAAAACGGATTTTCTTTTAAGTAATAGACTAATTAGTGAAAAAACTTAATTAATGAGTAATTAAGTGATTGTGGTCACAAATCAATCAATCTTTATAATGATAATTAAATATCAAATCAAGGATTGTGTTAATGTATTTATTCAATTAATTTGAACAATTGATGAATATCGATCAATAACATAGATCTATGATTCATTTAATGTGAATATAGATCTAAGTTATCCAAGCAATAAAACAGTACTCACTGAATTGATTAATCATTGAAATTTATTCACACCAAAACAATTTTGCTAAAAACAATAGATCTAATCAGAAGGACTGATAAGTCTAATGAAATAAGCAAACAATTAATCAATTCTAACACCGATAGATCAATCGATCTAAATCAATGAGCACTTGGCTCTGATACCATCTGTGAATCCTTGGATCATAATCAGGAATTATCAGTGTTAGATTGGAATTGAGTTAATGATTACGGAATGATCATCAACCGTTGCTTAATTGTTTAAAGTAATAAATATCAAACTGAATAAATGTTAATTATGACAAACATAATGATATCAACACAATAAATAAACTAACAAGATTTGATTCAAAAGTATTTTATTAAAACTTATTAATGATTACAAATGAAAATATAATGAATGCTATAAACAACGATTGCTTTGAACAAGTTGATGTTGGTGATATATTGATGTGACGGCTACTAGGGTTTGTGTTTGATTGATTGTGTGAATCGATGTGATGTTTTGTGTTTGCCGTCTAGTCGCTTGTCCTATAATGTATAACCTAGGACTTGTATTTATAGACATTTATATTTCTATTAAGGAAACACTGAATCTCTTGGGATTCATGATTGACTTGTTGATTTGTACAACTTGTATTATTTAACTACAAGTGTTTGGACTCCACAGCTAAATTGTCTTCCGCCAGTGTTTGCTCTTCCGCTAGAGTCTTCACTTGACCACTTTACTTGAATTCTTAACTTGAATTCCAGAGCTGGTTGTTCATCTGCAGAAGATTTTTGGGTGGATGTCTTGTAAGAAAGATATCTATGGAAGAATAAAAATGTTTATCCATAGATGTTTCTTATACTTAGTTAATTTTAGAAATTGACCAAGTATAATGTTTGTACCTGCAATCATACACATAAATCAACACACATATGGGTTAACCTATATACATAATGCATACATCAAAATATTGAATTACAAATGTTGTTCCTAGATCTAACAAGATTTATTTATATAAAAATGAAATAAAGTCTCTTAAAATTTCTTCGTGGCATAGTTGAAAAAGTATTCAAGCACATGGTTCAAGTAGTGGCTATCGAGCCAGCATTTGTTACTATGGATGCCATCACCGTGGTTAGTGCTACCGACCTGATTAGAATCGGTCGGTACAAAACTCAATTGCTACTGAAGTCACTATCAAGCTTAGTTGATACAAAACAATATCATTGTAACACCCGGAAATTTTCTTTGAAGACGACGAAAGAAAAAAAAGAAATAAAGTCCAAAGTCGAGGGATCAAACTTGCCAAAACAAAAAAAAACCTTGTATGAGTGGGAGTAGAAAAGGGGGGAGGTAGCCCACACCCTCCCCCACACTTGTGAAATCGGCCAAAGGGAAAAAAAAGGGAGAGAAATGAGGGTTCAAGCTTCAGTTTTCTTGGTTTCGAGCGCAAAAGTTGAGGTGTAGTGGCTTAGATTAAAGCTCTACTCGATGGTGTTGTTTGTGTGAGTTCTAGGACCCTTCTTTTACAAGTTTTCAAGTGATTTGGGGCTGGAACACATAGTAAAACTTGTTTTTGTAATGTGTGTGTTGAACCCGTATGTGTGTGTTTGTGTGTGATGCGAGTCGAGTTTGTTTTTGGGCATGTGTGTGCTTGTATGGTGTTGTGGTATGTGTTTCTAAGGTTTAGAATGGTTGATTTGGGCTTAAAACGAGTTTGGAAGGGTTTGGGGGCCGAAAAGTGCAGATTGGGTTCGGGATGAACTGCATTCTGCATCAGCTAGGGTTAGGCGACCAAATGGCATGCGACTGGGGCCATACGGCCGAAAGGAGTGCGACTGAGGTTCATTCGCATGTGAGTCGTATGATAGAGGTTCATTCGCATATGAGTCGTGTGACTGAGGTTCATTCGCATGTGAGTCATGTGACTGAGTTTCATTCGCATGTGAGTCATGTGACTGAGGTCCATACACCTAGATTCATCGCATTAGGTCCATTCGCATGAAATCCATCCGCATTAGATTCAATCGCATGTGAGTCGTGCGACTGAGGGTCCATACGCCTGGGTACTCATCCGGATTGGGTCCAGTCGCCCATGGTGTCCATCCGCTAGGTCCTTTCACATTGGGTTCATTCGCCTAATGTCCATTCACCTAAGTGTTCAGTCACCTGGGAGGCCATGCGACTGAAAGGTGCCCATACGCCCAAGTAGGGCTGGTGCACCCGAGGGAATATAGTTTATTTACTGACTTTCAGGGGAAAGTGCAGATGCAAGTTTTGACGTGGAAGATTCCCGGGAGTTCATGTAAGATGACTTTTGAGGCCATAGAGGTTATGTTGAGCATGGATGATGATGTTGTATGGTTATGCATGATGTATGTTATGTATGTATGATGCCCTGTATGATGATGTTGACTGTGTATGTTGATGTTCCTTATTATTATGTATGATTATTTTCCCTTGGCTTTATGTTGAATGTTAATAAATGAAATGAAAATTATTATGTAATGTAAAGTGGAAGATAATGAAAGAGGAACAAAATGAAGGATTCATGCATTAATGAACAAACGAACATAAGAAAGTCTTGCAAGCAAATGTATGGAGGTTCACACTCAATGAGGAGTGTTAGCTCAACCGTGTGCGGGTTAGCTACCCCATGAGGATGCACACTGGGGCTTGATCCGTGTGATCAAGCATATGTATGGAGGTTCACACCCAATGAGGGGTTGTCAGCTCAACTGTGTGCGGGTTCCATGAGGATGCACACAGGGGTTCAGTCTTTGTTATTGACCAGACATATAGGGTCTTTGTCGCTTAACCCTAGATGAATTGCTTGGTGCTCTAGAGAGGGTTACGCACATGACAGGACCTAGATGAAAACGAGAAGATAATAAGAACGAAATGAACGATGATGAAGATAATAACTATTATCTATGTGTACGTATGATGTGTGATCACGTTCTAAAATCTATTAAGATTTGAAAGAAAGTAAGGACGGTTTTAAACGAAAGATAAAGTATGTTTTATTATAAAACTAGAACTCACTTAGCATCGCTGACTTTTATGTGTTTCCAGTTGGCAGGTAATGTAGCTGAGGATGGCACGGGACGGCTACTCAACTCTTATAGGATGGTATTCTTTTGTTTAATGTTTTTGCAGTGTAATGCAAACGAACGATGTTTTGAAATGAATGATTGTATTATTTTGCAAAAGCGTTTATTATAATGAAATGAAATGTTTGTTTTAATCTTTCCGTTGCAACATTTTCCATAAATTGATGTAATTACATGTTTTATATGCAATGATTGACCAACTGTAAGCGTCCCGGGAACTGGGCCTTACAAGTTAGTATCAGAGCTAAAGTTTAAGTGAAACGGGTAAATTTTCAAAATAAACCAAAACTTAAACTGAAAATGGGACGGAAAGGGAAGGGATGCTAGTCTGAGTAGCTGTGTGCTATAGGTATTTTCGTAATGTTAACCGGTATTATGTGCATAGGTTATGTGGTTATGTGTTGTATGTAGATTTAGATACTGATGTAGTTAGGATAGGTAATGCTTGGGGTATGAAGAGTAAAGTAAGTGGCTAATCACAACTGGCCACTGTAATTAGGGACTTACTATACTTGACATAAACTAAGTTGTTCCCTGAATGACCGTGTTAGTGTTTGAATATTTCAAT
>BJCM01224320.1:0-19781 GCA_018326385.1 Flaveria bidentis | reverse complement strand
TGACGGAAGGAAACAAAACCAAAACCAAGAGACAAACAATAACACGAACTATAATAAAATGGTTTCATTGATAAAACCTAATGATTACAAGCTCGTTACAACATAGGAATCACGACTCTTGGCAAGGGGAGATCGAGCATGATCTCCCCTCTCATCCGGCAGCACCTAGGTCCCGGGCACAATCCTTAACATCTCTACACCATGAAACTGGTATTTATAGGCCTCAACCCATATTAGATGCGACTGGGCCCATTCATGCGATTGGACCATGCGTATGGTTCAATCATACGACTGGACCATACTTATGGTTCAGTCTTACAAATGGCCCAATCGCATCTCTCAGTCGCACGACTGGTCCATTAGCATGGCTCAGTCGTACAACTGAGTCTCATTCGCATACGCTCATGCGAATGACCCAGTTTCATGTGTTTACAACATATCAGGTGTATTACATTAAGCTTAGACTATTCGTCAAGCGACGGACACACAATATATAACTAACCCCTACACAAGTTACATATGGATCTCTTTGGCCCTACCAGTGTAATGAGTTTAGGAAGGACCTCTTATTGTTTGTTGATCACAGATGACTTCACTAGATTCACTTAGGTCTTCTTTCTTAGAACTAAGGATGAGACCCCTGAGATTCTAAAAAAACTCATCTTAAAGATTAAGAATCAATGTGATCACAAGGTCAAAACCATAAGATATGATCAAGGAACTGAATTCAAGAACCAAATATTTGAGGCATTTTGTGATGAAAAGGGTATTACAAGACAATATAGTGCTCCCAGGACTCCTCAGCAAAATGGTGTTGCTGAGAGGAGAAATAGGACACTCATTGAAGCTACAAGAACTATGTTGTCAGATTCTAAACCGCCCATCACCTTCTGGGCAGAGGCAGTTAATACTGCTTTCTATGTACAAAATAGAGTTTTAGTAGTAAAGACACATGCTAAGACTCCTTATGAACTTTGGCACAAGAGGAAACATTATACTGGTTTTCTCAGGTCATTTAGATGTCCTTGCACCATCTTAAATACCAAATATCAAATTTCCAAGTTTGATTAGAAATAAAATTATGGATATTTTATTGGATACTCTTCCCAAGCCAAGGCTTATAAAGTATACAATCTCAGAACTAGAGCATTTGATGAGTCAGCCAATGTGACTTTCAATAAGCACACTCCCAGTGTGAAAGGTTCTAGTTCTGATTGGTTGTTTGATCTTGATTTAGTTACCAAATATTTTATAAATCTTGTGAGCATGTTACAGGATCTACAGATATACTACCAATAGGTGATCCTGATCGAAGGTTTGAGCTGAAAAAACCATCAAGCTGCACAACTTCAGCTCCAGTTGTAACTAATCCTATAAATAGAGTACCTATCAGCACAACAATGACAGATCCAGGTGATACCTTTAGGCTGCCTTCAATTCCAACTTATAGGCACAAAACTCTGATGAAGAATCCTCAAATGTAGGAGAAAATAGTGGTGGTGATAGTGATCAAGAATTCCTTGATACCGACAACCACTCCATTGAAAATAACATCAATGATGTCATACACTCATTGGATCAAGTCTCTCTTGATATGTGTGCCGATGTTATGGGAGAAACTTCAATGTCAGATCTAAATTTCTCTAATTTAGATCTCCCCAAGAAACTTGTTGTGATTCCTCAGCTAAGGATTACAAGTCTTATCCTACCACAAACATCATTGGAAATGTTGATTCAGAGGTAAAAACAAGGGGGCAAACCTATGATGCAAATGTTTGTCTTCACTCTTGTTTCTTATCCTAGATAGAGCCTAAGAAAATTGAAGAGACTTTAAAGGATGGAAGTTGGGTTAAAGCTATGGAAGAGGAGCTGCTTTAATTCAAAAGGCAGAAGGTTTGGAACCTATGTCCTCTTCCTCAAGGGAAGACTACCGTAGGAACCAAATGAGTGTTTAGGAATAAGAAGGATGATAGAGGACTTCTCATCAAAATAAGGCTAGACTAGATGTTCAAGGATACACACAAGAAGAAAGAATTGACTATATATATGTCTTTGCTCCTGTTGCAAGACTTGAATCTGTTAGGATATTCTTAGCTTTTGTTGCCTCCAATAATTTCAAGGTCTATCAACTTGATGTTAAGTGTGCTTTTTTATGGGGTGATTGATGAAGAGGTGTATGTCAAACAACCACTTGGGTTTGCAGATCCTAATCATTTTGATTATGACTATAAGCTTGATAAAGCTCTTTATGGGATGCACTAAGCACCTAGGAAGTGGTATGAGACTATCTCAGTACTTTATCAGCATTGATACAGAAGGGGTACTATAGATGGAACTCACTTCATCAAAGGAACAAGGAATGATTTAATTCTACTTCAAGTATATGTAGATGACATTATCTTTGGGTAAACTAATCCAATGCTTTGCAAAGACTTTGAGAAGCTGATAAAGGATAGATTTAAAAGGAGTGCCACGGGAGAACTCAATTTCTTTCAAGGAATTTGAAGGATCGGTCTTTGTATTTAACACAAGTATTTCTCTCAAACTTACTAATGAACCCTCAAGAAGTAGAATTCTTCTAAGAGTTGATTATAATATACTAAGTAACATAAAGAAAACACAAGAGAATGATTTTCAAGATACTTGTATATATTACTTCTCAACTCAAAGTATTGTAAGACTCTTACAAGCTTAGTACAAAAGTTACAATGAGAAACTATATATACTACTACCTACAACCGGATATACTTTGATACCAGCTGGAATCCTATAACTAAGCAGATACTACAAAGCTATAGTTAAGGTATCTTAGATAATATCTTATCTAAGATATGGTAGTCATGACATGTCCATGACTTACCTTATGTCACCAACTAAACTCCGAAACTGTACTAACTGATAAAATGTGAATAGTGGATTAAAGTAAGGTCAACTACATGGGCATGGGAAAGCACCATGCAGTATATCAAAGATTTGTAGCGGAGTGTCAGAGACAACATACTTATGTCCACTGGTTCATAGTAGGTACTTCCGAAGGTTAACTACTTTCGAAAGAACTTGTTCTTCCGAAGCCACTTATACTTCGGAAGTGGCTACTTCTTCCGAGACTTCCTTTGAACATCATACTTTGAAGTTGTAGTCTTCATTTCTTCTAAGTATTGAACTCTCAGAAGAGCAAAGACTTTGTCTTCGGAAGCTGAAGCTTATCTTTGGAAGTTCCTTTGAGCTTTGTTTTGGAAGTTCAACATATTCCTTCAGAAGTACTAAACTTGTCTTTGGAAGAACTTCATTAGTTTTACTCAAAATACTCTAAGTGTTTGGTTTTGGTTTCACCAGCCTTCTTGATTCAACAAACTCCCCCTTAGCTAATGCTACCAAAACCTCACTTGTTCCTGCTTCTTAAAACTTTCAACACCAGGTAAAAAAAATACTTATCTATTTCTTTGTTCTTCCTGGAAGTGGTGCTGAGAAGTTTGTACAGATCATTCATGGACAGGAGATCTAGTCTGTCATTCTGAATGATATGTACCCTCTGTTGAGTCCCTCTGAAGAGAGTTAGTTGACAGGAGTTATAGTCCTACTCCCATCTTACTATTGGTTCCAATTCAGGGCCTTCCACCATTTATAGAAAGGCTTTTCCTTAGATTGTTGACCTTTCCTTTTCTTACTTATCTCTCAACTTCAACTCCTCTTCAATCTTGGCTATTGCAGTTAGCTTAACAAGATGAAGGCTGCTCAGATGATTTCTGATGTGAGCAGCTATGTCGGAGTTGGAGGGATTGGAGAATGGCTTCTCTGCTAACTCAGCAATATCAAATCTGCTAGAGTGTAGAAGGGAAGAGGCACTCAGCTTGTTTCTCTCTCCAAAACAAAGTTATGAGAGGCTTCATCGAACCTCCACTGGATAATCTTGTTTCTTGGCACAAGAGGTTGACTAGGAACCTTGTCCCCTTTCTTTGTATCTTGTAGAGTCGCCACCTTTCTTCTGAGCTTCTACTCTTCATTATTTAAGGAATCAGAGTTGAGGCCAAGTAGTCTAGCAGCTTGGTCCAGTGTTCCTCTTAGGAGATCAAGGAATTTCTCTCTTGTGAGGGAACTTGAGGAGTTGTTAATATAAGTCAAATTGAAGACTTTTTCTCACAGGAGATATTTCTCAAAGAGTGTAGTTAATGAGCTTCTTCTTGATCCTTGAACTCTTCTAAGGAAAGAGGTTTGGATGGATGAGAGGATGACTTGGGTGGTTGTTTGGTTGATGAGGATTAGGTTCTTGGTAAGGTTTTAAGTTTAAGAATGGGTAGTTTTGGTGGTTGTTTGGATTGAGTGGGTGTGGAAGTGGGTAAGGTTGATGATATGGGTTCAGGGGTGTAAGGCTCAGAGGTTGGTCTAGTTTTGATAGGGAAAGGGAAGGGGATAAGTTTGGTTTGAGGTTGTGGTAGTGAAGAAGGTGTGAACGTCATCCCCTGTACTCTTTTGTACATCTCTTTCCTTCTTCCTGAGCATATGTCAGCTTCGATCTCACTAATAATACATTGCAGGGTCTTTATGGACATGGGTCCTACCTGCCTGCCTAAGAAGCCATGTGCCCTGAGATAGTCTTTCATCCAGGCTTTGTCCCCAGACTTATTCAAGGTTGCAAGCTCAGCATCATCTTCCTTCTTCTTTCTCTCCTTCATCCTTTCCTTGGAAGCCCTCTTTCTATCCTTCTCCATTTGATCCTGTTCTTTGTTTACCAGCCATAGGATCGTGTCATTGTTATAAGGAGCAAGTTTCTCAAGAGAGAATCCTCTTGAGTTCAGAAAGGCTATTCTCTCACTCCTTAGCCTTTGATCGACTTCTTCCTTTTTCCTCAGGTTTTCTTTTTCCAAGGCCAACATTGCTGCTTCTTCTTGTTCTTTTAATAGCAGGGTTGCATTTTCCAATTCAATCAGCTCCTCTAATGTTATGAGGAGCACTTCTTCACTTGCAGCTCCCATCTTGACAAGTCTACCAATAACTTCCACTATTTTCTTGTTATAACTGCCTCCTGGTTAGCTATAACTGCTTTATTACTGGCAGCTAGTAGTTTCCCAAAGGGTAGTCTCCCCTTTCTTTTTAGTTCTCCAACCTTTCGTCCTCTAGTTGTTCTTCCTTAGTTAGCTTCCTTTTTCCTTTGACATCTTCGGAAACTCTAGACCTAGGAGGTTCTTATGCAGAGGATTTAGGCTATTGAGTGGTTGTTGGAGCATGAGGTGATAATGGTGATTGAGTGATGGGCAACTTGAGAAAGTCCTCACTATTCACCTCATATGCTAGCTCTAGGATTGCATCTATGATGATAAGATCATCAGACAAGGAGAAGAGTCCTTTCGCAGCTTCCATCACGACTTCAGAAGATTGAAATTGTTCTTCCGCAGCTTTGACTTCTGCTTTGGAATTTTGTGGTAATACACTCTCTGTCCCAACTATTTTGGTTGTTGGGCCATCTGTTTCCATTTCCCTTTCGAAATTAATAACAGGTTCCATGTAGACCTTATGTTGACCAACTTCCTCAAAAGTGGTAGAGGGTGTATTCAACCTCTAAAGCTCTTCAGCTCCAAAGTAGGCCACAGAGATATCTGGACATGGCTGCCACATAGAAGATCCCATGAGAAAAAAGGTATGAAACCGGTTTAGATCTTTTAGCATCCTAGAATACACTTGTAGGGTAACTAGAGGAGGCTCAGGGAAGACATCTGAGTGCTGAGAGGGATATCTTGAAGAGAGCTTTGAGATAACTATGCTCTTGGACACCATGGGTGTTTGTCTTTGAACATTCTCCCCCTTTTTGGTAGCATCATCTTGAGAGCTAGATGAGCTAGAGGAAGAAGTCAGGGATACCTGAACTGGTACATGCCTAATAGACCTCTCAATCTATTTCTCAGCTAGTTTAACCTGAGATTGTCAATCTCAAGTTGCTGAGTGACGGACCTACTTTCTAAAGTCTTAACCTTAAATTCAAGGTTTGAGACTTGAGTGAGTAGGTCTTGAATGGTGAGTTTTAGTTTTCCCTCATCTTCATAAGAAGAATCATGGGGAGATGAGGTAACATATCTTGTATGTTCATCCTCACCACCAGAAGTGGTTTCTTGGTGCCCTAGTTTCCCATGCATAATGATGTCTCTTCCAGAGTCATCATAATGCTTGATTGCCATAGATTCATTCTCAGAAATGTTACCATTGAGTTGTGGGCTCATTGAGGCACCTACAGTAGTGGAAGCTGATTCTACATAAGTCTCCTCCACTCTAGTGAGACTTATCTCAGTTTGGATATACTAATGGGGGCTAGAGATCAGGGGTCTCCTTGGGCTCAATTGATCCTTTAATGGGTGTTGTGGATCAAATTTATTGTAATGAAGAGACATGAACTCTTCATCAGATCCTATCAATAGGTCAGTGAAAGATATGGCATTTAATCCTAATGACCTGGGACTGAGATCAATGTCTAATGGCATTGAGCCTTTGGTGGGGCTGTCCCTTTTGGCTGCTCAAGGGAGTATAAAGACTAACCCCGAGGGCTTTAGGGTTGGATTCGGGCTCATGGGATTGAGACTGAGGAGACTCAATACCCATATTGAGGTTAATTGTGAAGGAAGGTGGGACCTCAGGCTGAGTGGGAACCCATGTTTCTACTCTAGCCTTTTTGGGTAGAACAGAGGGACTAGTTCAATCAGAGGAGATTGAACAAGGGTTCGTTTTGGAAGTCTCTAGTAGGTGATCTTGATGGGTGGAAAAGATAGATTTGGAAATATGAGGGTAGTTGTTGGTGTGGGTTCATCACCTGTGGGGTTAACAAGGATGTCACTAGGAGTCATTGGCTCAATCATACCTGGAAGAAGTGCAATATGTCTTCCAGTGAAATTGGTAGACATTTTCTTCAAAACTTTGAAGGTGGTCGACGTCATGTGAGGGACAGTCAAAGCAGCTGCACAGACAAGCTAACTTTGGTTCAACTCATAGTTAATTATGTGCTGTAGGAACTTGGGATACATGAAGAATGTCTCCCTCTAGAAGTTCCCCATAAGGTTAGTCAACACAAACTTTGAGTAGTTGAAGCGGAGGCTTTTCACCATTTCATGAATTAGGCACCCTAGTTCATATGGGATTTGATCCCATCTCCCAGACTTGTTTGATAAACAATGGAGAACAACATGCTGCAGGAACTTCTAGTTGTAGGAGAAGTTAAACTTGTAGACAGTAGACATGCTTACATCTCCACCATAACCCATCAGGGTATATGTATCATCCAGGTCTAACTTGGAAATTTCAGTAGGAGCACCCTCATCATGAAGCTCCCGATGCTCCCTATTGATTTGTTCAGAGATGACTAACTCCTGGCCACAAATGCTCAACCTTATAACCCTAACTTGATTTAGGGTTTCGATACACCATTGGCCCAAAACTCCTCCATTTGGTTTAGATAAACGGTGGGGTTTACAGTCAAGGTAGTATAGTAGATAGATTGGGTGAGAAAAAGATGACTTCAGAGAAGTCAACATCCTTAGATGAATCCAAAAGTGCAACTTGATTGTGTTGAGGGTTTAGTTCCATTGTGAGAAAGAACAGGGGAAACAAGTTTGAATCGGAGAAGGTTGATATTAGAGAAGTGCTTTGGGTAGTAAAAGTTGTAAAAAGATTAAAGTGGTGAGTCAGAACTATTTAAATGGGGGAAAAAGGCGGATGGATAAGGTGAAGTGATGGTTTGGGGGTAAGATGAAGAGGTAAGATGTGATAGGGGCGGTAAGTTTAATAACCATTTAAAAGATTCCAACATCATTGATAAAATCTTTGCTTTTTACATTGTGGGGCCCAAACGTTTCCGTAACAGAGTAAAGTCTTCTTCCAAAGGTAAAAGTATTTCCGAAGGATTTTCTCTTTCAAAGTCAAAACTTACTTCCGAAGGTAAATAAATTTACTTCCGAGAGTAAGAAGGTCTTCCGAATGAAGAAGTTTTCAAGCTTCGGAAGTAGTAAAGATATACTTCCAAGACTAAAAACTCTTCGGAAGATAAAGCTTGAACTGAGAAAATTGCCTTTGGAAGATAATGAAGAATTCTTCCGAGGGTAATTTTCTCTTCGAAAATACTCACACTTAGTCAAATTTGAAGAATAACCTTTTGTAACAGGGCTTTGATTGTATTTGACAGAAGACAAGACACATTTTAAAAAGGGTTTTCAATGAGATATATTAGTTAATGTTTATCATCCAAATAGCTTTAATAAGATACTTAAATCTTTGTTCATCAAAGGCTTTGGTGAACAAACCAGCATATTGTTCATTTGAGTCAACTTTGACTAGTTTAATCAGGTTTTTCCATGAATATCTCTAATGAAATGATACCTGATGTCAATATGCTTTGTCTTGGAGTGCTTCACCGTATTTTCAGTAATGGAGATTGCACTCTTGTTGTCAATATGGATAGGAGTAATCATGAAGTTGAATCCATAGTCTATCATCTGATTTTGAATCCACAGCAGCTGAGCATAGCAACTTGCAACAACAACATATTCAACTTCGGCAGTAGATGTTGAGACACATGATTGCTTCTTGCATTGCCATGAGATTATCCTTCCACTAAGAAATTGACATCCTCCTGATATGGATTTCTTGTTAATGTTGCAGCCACCATAGTCACTATCAGTATAGCCATGGAGATTGAAGTTGGAGTTTCTAGGATACCAGAGACCAAGCTTTGGTGCTCTTTTGAGGTATCTAAGAATTCTCTTGGCAGGAACTAGGTGAGACATCTTTGGAGCAGCCTGATATCTTGTACAGATGCATGTAGCAAACATAATATCAGGCCTGCTTGTTGTGAGATACATCAGAGACCCAATAATTGCTCTATGCTGATGTTGATCAGTATCCTCCCCTTTAGAGTCAGGGCAAAGATTGTGGTTTCTATGAATAGGTGTCTTGGCTGACATATAATCTTTCATCTTAAATCTTTCCAAGATGTCATTGACATACTTAGATTTATTGATAAAGAACCCTTCCTTCATTTGCTTTACCTGAATTCCAAGGAAAAAGTCCATTTTTCCCATGGAACTCATCTCAAACTTTTTCTTCATAATGCTCTCAAAGTCTTTACACATTTGATCATTTGAGGAATCCAATATGATGTCATCAACATATACTTGTATGAGTAGAATGTCTTTCCCAGAATTCCTTATGAAAAAAGTCTTATCAATGGTATCTCTATTGTAACCATTATTCAGAAGAAATTAAGACAAGGTCTCATACCACAGCCTAGGTGCTTGGTGCAGCCCATATAGAGCTTTATCTAGCTTGCACACATAGTTGGGGTGTTGTGGGTCTTCAAATCCTTGAGGCTGGCACACATACACTTCCCTATCTATATCCCCATATAGAAAGGAACACTTGACATCAAGCTGGTAGTTAGTAAAATTCTTTGATGCAGCATAAGCAAGGAAGATCCTAACTGCCTCAAGTCCTGCAACAGGTGCAAAAACATCAGTATAATTAATTCCTTCCTCTTGAGTGTATTCTTGAACTACCAGTCTTGACTTATTCTTGATGATCAAGCTCTATCATCTCTCTTGTTTCTGAAAACCATTTGGTGCTTATAGGTACCTAACCGGATGGTAGCAGACAAAGGTTCCAAACCTTTTGTCTTTTGAATTGAAGCAATTTCTCTTGCATTGATTCAACCCATATACTATCTTTCAAGGCACCTTCTACCTTCTTGCGCTTCAGCTGAGACAAAAATCATGAGTACAAGCAGACATTCGCGTTATGACATTGTCCCCTGGTTCTCATACCTTCAAAGACATTTCCAATGATGTTTTTAGCTGGTTGAGTGTTGTGAATCCTAAGCCTTGGAATTACATCCAGTTACATGGATAAATCCAGATTTGAGAAGTTTGGCTCAAGTTTTTGAACACTTGGTCTAGTTGATGTTTCACACTTATTCAATGAGGACTGATTGAGTGAATGAGAAACAACATCAGCATCAATTGGCTGAGAAGTGGTATTAATAGTTGCATGTTCCTTCAAGATGCTACGCCCATCAGCTTGGTGTTGTATGTTATCAGCTGATGAGTTATTAGGCTCATTTTGCTGGTAACTGGTTGAAACTCCATTGGTTTCTGAAATGGTCATGTTTTCAGATCTACCAATGGTAGGAGCTTGAGGTTCAAAGACTCTTGGAGAAATTGGAAGAGGTCTAGGTAACTCAAATAGTTGGTCTTCGGAAGAATCACTTTGAGTACCTATTCCAGCTGAAGCATTCTCACAAGATTGTTTAGAATAGTTTGGAAACAATTCTAAATCAAAAATATGATTAGGGTCATTTCCCCTAACACAAGGACTGTGCTTATTAACAACAATGTTGGATGATTCCTCAAATTGTTGAATTGTAATGTTATAGACTCTATAAGTAATAGAGGTGGAGGAATATCCAACAAAGATAGTATCATCTAACTTCTCAGAAAATTTTGCCAAGTTGTCCTTTCTGTTAAGTATAGTACACCTGCTGCCAAAGGACCTTAGAAAGCTAGTGAATGGTGGCCTCTTGTTCCATAGCTCATAAGGGGTTTTTCCATGTGGATAGATAATGAGAACCCTGTTCTGCACATAGCATGTAGTGCTGATTGCCTCTGCCCAGAATGTTAGAGGAAGCTTTGAATCAGCTAACATGGTCCTAGTAGCCTCAATCAGTGTCCTGTTCCTTCTCTTAACAACACCATTTTATTAAGGAGATCTAGGAGCACTGAATTGTTTGGTAATCCCTTTTGAGTTACAGAATGAGTCAAGAACTTGATTCTTAATATCAATCCCTTGATCACTCCTAATTATCTTTACCTTGTGATCAATTTGATTTTCAATATTAAGAATAAAAGATTTTAAAGTTTTACCTATTTCATCCTTAGTTCTAAAAAGAAGACCCATGTAAATCTTGTGATATCATCAACGATCACAAGGCAATATGATTTCCTTCCAATACTCAGTATACTTGTTGGACCAAATAAGTCCATGTGCAATAAGTGTAATGGGGTGGTGATAGAGTTAACTTCTTTGGATTTGTGAGAGACTCTATGTTGCTTTCCTTTCAGGCAGGCTACACAGTTCTCTCTATAGAAAAATTCCTTTTTGGGCATACCATGTACCAAGTTATTTTTAACCAATTTATTCATGGTTTTAAAATTCACATGACACATATTTTTATGCCATAAGGTAGACTCATCACCATCAGCTTTGGAAAGAAAGCATGATACTTCACCCAATGGGGAAGCATTGTTCATATCCAGCTTGTACATATCCCCTTTCCTGGGAGATCTAAGAAGCACCAATTCTTGAGGAATTGTCATCCCAGGAGACGTTATTGTTCTTGTCTTGTGAATGTCCCTTCACATAAGGTGAAAGGTTAGTTTTGATTGGAAACCCAAGCCTGGCTGGTCTTGTGTTCTTTCATTGATGATGACATAAGTGAACCAAAATGAATGGGAGAGGGTTCAATTGATGTCTTTGAAGAAGAAGGTATGGCTGCAGAATCTTGTCTGATCTTCCATTCCATCCCATGGTTGATCAGTTTTGATAAGCTTGTTAAAGCTTGAGCAACATGACTTTCTTCCGAAGTTTCTTTGTTTTCGGAAGAAGCATTCACTACCTTCTCTTCCGAAGTAGCCTTCTTCTTGGAAGGTTTTGAGGAAGCTCTCTTGTTCTTTTGAGCTTTCTTTGGTTTAACTTCCGAAGCCATTTTCCTTTCAGAAGAATGAGTTTCTTCCGAAAGCAACTTAGCTTCGGAAACCAGCTTTCCTTTTCTCATCACTTGAACCATGTGAAAGGTCCAAATGTGAATCCTTCCTTGGCTGCGTCCTTTTTAACATTATTTGCATAATGTTTGCTTGCTGTATTGTAATAACAATCTTTAGCCAAGTGGTTTTGTAGACCAGACATTATGCATGCAATGTTAATCTTTGGGGATTTTGAGGGCTGTGGTTTCTTGATCTTCTTGTCTTCATCTACAGCCTTCCCCTTTGACTTCTCATCCTTTGGCAGGATAAGAGTGTTGGTACTACACTCCTTTCTAGAATCGGACCTACCACCTGGAATCCAGCCGAAATGAAAACACCCTTTTACTTTGGGTCAATCTTCAACTTAGATTCAGCTACCTTCTTGGCAGTTCTTCTGGCCTCCTTTGTCCAGTTTCTTCTGACTTTGGTGGATAGGGATTAATAATCACAAGTAGAAATGGATTGATTTACATGTCCTTCCTTGTGGTGGTCTCCTTGGTTGCATCATTCTTCAACTCATGGGAAGGTAGGTCAGTAGATGGGACCTCTTGCTCTTCAATACCACACCTTGGTTGTCTAACAGACTCGTAAGAGTGTGGTGGATCAATCTCGTTGGTCCTCAACCCTCCTTTGTTATGGTAACAAATTTTTGAGTGGGAGGATGATGTAAGAATGGTTTGGAAGTTTTGCTTAGAAATAGCATGCTTCCTTGCTTGAGCCTTAGCTATTACTAGCTTGGCTTGAGCCTCGGTTAACTTGGATATTAAATCCTTTATTTGAGTTCTGTAGTTAGTGTGCTCATGTTTTAGAGAAGCTACTATTTTCTCTAACTCCTCAATTTTATTTTGATAGTCAGATTCAGCCTTTTTAAAATCAGCTTTTAAGATATTCAAGGACTCAATATCAGATTTAATTTCCATGTTATAGTCAAGGTACATTTTAACCTTAGTAATACAGGATGGAGTATAGAGATGATCATACACCTTAGAGTTCTTTGTTCCAGCCATGAGTGCTTGAGTAGGGATGACATCTTGTACCATAAAGCTCCAATCAACTTCTTGTGCCACAACAACAGTTTCAGTTGACTTTCCAACAGCTTTAGGTGTTGAAGGATGTGAGGAGGCATGAGAGGATCCCAGGTTTGATTTGGGAGCTTTGCATTAACTTGCAAAATGGCCAAAATAGTTACAGTTGTAACATTTGGCCTTTGCTTTGTCAAACCCAAACTTGCTGCTAGTTGGGTTCTAAGGGAACTACCTTCTAGTTCTTTTGAAGAACTTCTTTGCCTTGTAGGTTAACAGAGCAATTTGTTGGACTATGTCCATGTATTTCACATCATCTGGGATGAAACACTCCAGATCTTCAAAATAGAATTGATTCTTGAGACAAAAGCATAGCTGTCCTGAAAGGGACTAGGTTGAGCCTGTTGAGACCTTGGAGTCTCAGGGAATGTGATGTAAGGCCTAGAAGACCTGGATGGTTGTTGGGGGTATGTCAGGTACTGCTGAGGTTGAGAGGGTCTTGAGCCTTCAACAACCATGAGAGCATTACTAGCAGGAAGGCTTGAAGGTCTGATTCCTTGACGACCACTCTTGTTCTCCATCTCTACAGGGTATCCATCTAGAATTTCGTATATTCAATCATGGTGAGGGTGCTTAGATTCTCTGTCCTCTTGATGAAGACATAGTAGAACTTCCACTCATTAGGGAGTGCACTTATGAATTTCCTTGAGAGGTCTCTCAATTCAGGAACTATTCTCAAAGACCAAAGCAAAGAGATAAGATCCATATACCTTAAGTATTGTTGGTGCAAGGTCTCTCTAGAAAAATGAGTAAAGTTCTCGAATTGTTGCTTAAGTGAATCTTTCTTTAAGTCGTTGAAGTTGGAGTACATGTAGGTTAAAGCATCAAACAATTTTTTAACTGTTCGGCAATTCTCAAACCCAACCATAATGGAGTTGGGAATTGCAGTCATCAGAACAGTCATCGCCTTCTCATCAATATCTATTCGCTTGAGGTCTTCTTCAGAGTAGTCTTCTACTGCCTTCTCTATCATGGCACCACCTCCAACAGGTGATGCCACCTTTGGCATGTAGGGACTAGTGGCAATAGATTTCCAGATACGGCTGTCTTAATATCTGATGAACCCTTTTATTTGTCTGCTCCATTGTCTGAAGTTTTCTGGGGTGATGATGGGTGCTTTAGTAATCGTCCCCATTTCATATTCAGATATTTAGTTAAGGGCCATGTTTGAGTGTAATGAGAGATTGAGTGAACAAGAGGTTGATTTGTATGGTTAGATCACACAATCAAGAGCCTAAGAAGCTCTGATACCAATTGTAGGATTGGCTTTTGTATTCAACACAAGTATTTCTCTCAAACTTACTAATAAACACTCAAGAAGCAGAATTCTTTTAAGAGTTGATTATAATATACTAAGTAACACAAAGAAAACACAATAGAATGACTTTCAAGATACTTGTTTATATTACTTATTAACTTAAAGTATTTCAAGACTCTTACAAGCTTACTACAAGAGTTACAATGAGAAACTATATATACTACTACCTACAACCAGATATACATTGATACCAGCTGAAATCCTATAACTAAAGCATATACTACAAAGCTATAGTTAAGGTTTATCTAAAATATGGTAGTCATGACATGTCCATAACTTACCTTTTGTCACCAACTAAAGTTGGCAACTGTACTAACTGATAAAGTATGAACAGTGGATTAAAGTAAGGTGAACTACATGGGCATGGGAAAGCACCATGTAGTATATCAAAGATTTGCAGTGGAGTGTCAGAGACACCATACTTATGTCCACTGATTCATAGTGGGTACTTCCGAATGTTAACTGGCTTCAGAAGAACTTGTTCTTCCGAAGTCACTTATACTTCGGAAGTGGGTACTTCTTCCAAGGCTTCCTTTGGACTTCATACTTTGGAAGTTGTAGTCTTCATTTCTTCTAAGTATTGAACTCTCCGAAGAGCAGAGACTTTGTCTTTGGAAGATGAAGCTTATTTTTGGAAGTTCCTTTGAGCTTTGCTTCGGAAGTTCAGCATATACCTTCGGAAGTACTGAACTTGTCTTCAGAAGAACTTCGTTAGTTGTACTCAAAATACTCTAAGTGTTTGGTTTTGGTTGCACCAGTCTTCTTGATTCAATAGAATTCAAGTAAAGCTAGTTGATAGTGGCATCTTCATAAGTTAGTCCAAGTATGTACTGGACATACTTAAAAGATTCAACAGGACTGAGTGTAAGGCTGCTAAGACACCTATAGCAAGAAACCACTCCCTTTGACCTGACCTTGAGCGGGAGTGTCTGGATGAACATCTCTATAGAGCTATGATTGGGTCTCTTATGTACCTCACAGATAGTAGGCCTAATATCATGTTTGCCACCTGTATATGTGCAAGATATCAAGCAAATCCCAAGATGTCACACCTTGTCACTGTTAAGAGAACTTTAAGATATCTCAAAGGTGCCTCAACTCTTAGCCTTTGGTATCCAAAGAATTCTAACTTTAATCTATATGCATATATAGATAGTGACTATGGTGGGTGCATTTGATTAGAGATAACTTTGAAAAAGGTTTAATCAAACTAGTCAAAGTTAACACAAATGAACAATATGCTGATTTGTTCACCAAAGCTTTTGATGAGCAAAGATTTAAGTATCTTGTATAAGCTATTGAGATGATTAATTTTTAGTAGTTTTTCTTAAAACTTAATCATATTATTTTTAAAATCTGTGTATCCTAAGTTATCTATTTTTATCACCTTCATAAGCCCTTGTTTACTCTGGAAGCAAATTTTTTTTAAGAAGACATTCATTAAATTTTTGAAAATTTTGATCTTTTATTCTTCGGAAGAAATTTACCTTTACAAAACAAACAACTACTTAAGAAATTTACCTTCGAAAGAAATTTTCAAAGTATCTTCCGAAGCTTAACTTTTTTCATAAGTACTTGTATGTTTTCAAGAATAAATTTTCTTCTGAAAGCAATTAACTATTGAAAACTTTATTAAAACTTCCAAGTCTTAATCTCTTCCGAAGCAAAATTTTATAAACTCTTTGGAATATTTTCCGAAGCTATTTTGACTTCAGAAGCTTTTTATTAAAACTTCCGAAGTATAATTACCTTCGAAAGATTTTAGATTTCCAATAAAACTAACTTTTTGGGCAAATGAAAATTTCTTTTTCAGAGGTGGGACTGATCCGGATTTCAAACTTTATCCTCTTTCATAACCCAACGGTTTCCCCTTCTTTCACTCTCTTCTTCCTACGTACTGTTCCAAAACCTAAATTCACCCAGAAACCGCCTTTGATCTTCATTTTCTTCATCGTTAAACTTTCTCAAAATGGCCAACCTAAACCACAGAAACGATCCTGATTTCTCCATGCAACTTCACACGCAACATAATTAGGTTGGTCTGTTGAACTCTGAGAAAGATTCTAGTTTCTCAGAGGTTTTGCTATTTTCTGGCTTTGTAAAATTACTTCACCTCCCTGACCATTGATCATACTCTCTATAAGGATCATCTACTTGAGTTCTGGAAGACCTGTCAAGAGGTCATCATGGATGGGGAGAATGCACTGTCTGTTAAAGTGCAAGGGAAAACAATATTCATCACTCCAACCATCACCACTCCTTTCAGCAGATGGACTATGAAAGAAGTTTCTCTGTAAAAACCTTCAGGAAAAGGAAGGTCTCATCCTAGTAGAAGTACATGCTTCATATGGTTATCCATAGCTTGTCCAACAAGCATGGAGGGTGGGACTAGATTCCTGAAGATCTCTTGTTCATAGTGCATGGAATGATTCAAGGGGTCAAGTTCAGATACTCTCAATTTGTCTACACAAATCTGCTTGCAAAGTTGGACTCCTTAGAGTATTACATGTTTCCTAGATATGTTCAATATATTTTTAACTATGAACTAGGCTCATAGTTGAAGGAAACATGTAATATTCTTAAATTAGGACAGGTGAAGCCCGATATCTTTAAAATCATGAAGAAGCCAACTGTTGGCTTCTTTGGGTTAGAAACAACCATTGTCCCAAAAATGTTAGAGATTGCTCAAGGTGACAACCTAGCAACACAAGCTAGTGTTGAACCCAAACTTTCTACCTCTCAACCACCTAAACAACCTAAATCACACCTCACCTTCAAAAGAAAATCCAAATGAACCCTTGCATTAGCTATTCAACTTGTGCAAGCCCCCATATCATCAACCATACAGGAGGAAGTGGACACTAGAGCTCCTACTTCTCCTAAGCAACAAACCACTTCCATCTCATCAAGAATTAGTGTTGAGGTTCCTCATCTCAACCTGATGAGGTCATTAGCCCATCAGCCTTAAACCTTCACTCTGAGTTTCAACACTCAAGTGAACAACCTTGAGGGAAAGTTACCATCCTCAACCTCTAGATCTCAACCAACCTATCCCTAATTTTGAATTCTATGATGATGAACACATGAGATTCAGTGAGTACCATGAGTCTCTCTACTCTTCCCCTACTCAAAAAGAGATAAGTGCTCATGTCTCTCCCTTGTCTAGCCCACATCATCCACCTAGTATTGAGGTGGATCTCCCTAAACTTGTTCAGGAGGTCCATATGGAAGAGGCTCACTTTTGTAAGTGATTACATCATTCAGACCTCAACCATGGCAACTCAGCCCATTGACACTTCTCTTGAAGTTGTTAGTGAGCAGAGGAAAACCAGTAGCCAAGAACCTAATACTAGTGGTGAGAGTGAAGACTTTGGTCCAATTCTCTCATCCTTAATAATTCTTCTGATGAAGATGAGGGGAACTTGAGACTAAAGGTGCAAAACTGTCACAAACATGCACCTACCTAGTCTCTAATGTTAGTCACTTGGAATCTCATGTGACAACCTTAAGGAAAAACTAGTTGTGAGACCTTCAAGGAGATCTTATTTAGGAACACAAGAACCTGTGGATGTAATTGACCTAACTCCTAGCTCACCTATGCAAGTGGGTGATGCTACCAAAGAGGGGGAGAAATTCATAACAATCACAGAACCTAGGAGTTCTTCACAGACTACGAACATTGAGGACTCACCATCCCCACTTGTAGTTTTTCATGCTTAGCAACTTCCTCAAGTCCACATTGATGTGGACTCTCTAGACTCTCTCATTCAGAGTCTCTTTGAGGAAGGTATTCTAATGGACATATCATCCCCAGTCCAAGGAACTTTAAACTACATATTTGGGTGGAGGTTTGATGTTGACAAAAGATCCCTCATTCTTCAAAAAGTTCAAGGGCAGCAAGAAGTCTTCAACTTTCAGACTTTGAACTACTGATAGGATCAAATGTACCAATATGTGATGATGTATAAAAACAATTAAAAGAAATACAAACAAAGTAATCAAATCAAGCAAGATATCAACAAAATTCATAGTTTCATTAATTTCAAGCAAAGACAATTACAAAGTAAGTAAGAAGTTTCGTCTCTTTTACATACCTAACTGCTACAAGTCTAAGCTATTTATAATGAAACACAAGGAACTAACAAAATTACAATACTAGTCCCTATACTATTAAAAATAGTAAAAAGACACATAAAGACAACATGTTAATCTTTCTAGAGAACTAACAATACTCCCCCTAAGATTTACATGGTCTTCGGTCTTAAAAATCTTTAATCTTGTCTTCTTTTTATCTTTCCTTTAGCTTTATCTTTATCTTCAGCTTTCATCTTCAGCCTTTATCTTCTATTTTCTATCTTCAGCACTCAAAGAAATCTTCAGGTTCTTCCTTGATCTTGAACATTGGCTTCTTTTTATACATCTCCTATTCTTTCAAAGCATTAGCAATTGCAAACTTAAATTTTCTTGCAAGAATTCCTTGTTCTGGTTTTGCTTCATTGGTCTTTATCTCCATTTTGCTCATTCTTTCCAATTTATCTTTTGATAGACATGTGATATCAATATTAGCATATAACTCAATAGGATTTCGACTTTCCTTTGTGTATATTTCTAATACTCCTTTTCTTGAAATTCTCATGAACTCAATGTCTTTGATATCCTTCTTAACAATGTTTGCATATGCAAGAGCTTTCCTTAATGATATTATTTCTATTGCAGCATTCATCATATTTATGATGGAAAGAAAATACTTCTTATCTTGCTCTGCAATCTCTCGAGATAATTTTTCAAACTTTTGCACAGATAAAAATGATATATAACTTGGGTGCAATAGTTTCAATTCAAAAGCACCAAATAATGTAATCATATCCTCATCCTATTGTTTGAGATTTCGGACCAGTTTAAGCTCAAAAGTCTTAGAGTTATAGAACCATCTGAGAATTGGCTTTGACTTCTGATTACCATCAATCACCTTTAGACCAGGAGTTATGACTTTTTCAAAATAACTATCATAAAATTCTATCATGAAATGTTCTTCTTCAGATTGTAATCCTTTAAGCTTTTTGTTCTTCTTTAATGTAGCAATGTACTCCTTGTCTTCTTGATCACATCTTGTTTGAAGAAAATTACTTGATCTATCCATTCTTCTTCTCAATAATTCTATAATCATCTTACCACGTTTAGAATCAGATGGATTAATCAGAGGTAATTTGTTTAACTCTTTCAAGTCCTGCACTGGAAGTTTAATGATGCTTGAGTAAAAATGATATACATCACAAACTGCATTTACTCTTTTATCAAAAATGCATCAAATATCTCATCATACTTCCATGCTATTATCTTTACTTGGTTTGCGAAATCAGGAACAATCATAGCATTTAACAACTCAGCAATCGATTGTCCTTTTTGCAATACATTTCTCACCAAGTCTCCAGTAGATCTAGCATTATCAAAAATTTGTCTTTGTTCAGAAGAGGCTTTATATGCTTGCCTTTCAGTACCAAAAAAACATTTTAATCAGATCTTTTCTGCTATCATGAGCATCTAATTTTCTTGCCATCTGTTTAATCTCTTGAGGCTTCAACACTCTTGTTCTTTTGGTAATCTCAAGGTATT
>BJCM01224286.1:0-10965 GCA_018326385.1 Flaveria bidentis | reverse complement strand
TTTTACAAAAGCAACGTTTTAGAAAAACCCATTTTCTAAATTGGTGTCGGTATTTATTTGTTTGATTTTATCAACAAATAAATACTAATTGGTGTTTATATAGCTTGTTATTGGGTATGACCCGACTTGGATCATAACGTACTAACCACATTAATCTTGTATGTGTCTTGGGCATATAAGGTCCAACACACTTTCAATGTATCCCCAGAATGTAATGGTATACGAATGCACTTCTTGAAACAAATGATCTCGGCATGGTGTTTGGCTAACCAATTCATACCAATGATGACGTCAAAGCTTCCAATTTTCATAGGAATAAGATCGATAAGGAAATCATGTGCGTTGAGACTCAAAATACAATCACTGATATTGATATCAACGGTGATCGGTTCTCCATCGGTGACTTCAACGGTGAGATGTCTTTCTAGTTTCGTATGTGGCTTAGCAAGAATGGGTTCAAACTCTAACGAAATAAAATTCTTATTGGCTCTAGAGTCAAATAGAATGTATGCATAATTATTATTAATAAGGATCATACCTATTCAATTTTAAAGTGATTTAACGATACAGTTAACGCATGAAAAAACTTAAGTCATAAAAGTTAAGGGTAAGTTAACATACCATTCACCATATTATTGTTTGCTTATGCTTGATTTGCATTGATGTTGAAAGCACGTCCTCGGGCTTGTGGAACATTACCCACAAGAGATTGCATTGTGGGCGAAAATGACCAGGTTCCCCACAGTTGTAGCAAACACGGTTCGTGACCATCGCGACGTTATTAGGTGCACGGTGACAAGTCGCCACCAAGTGACCATATTTACCGCATAAGGTACAGATGTAGCACGAGACGTTCCTCGGATGATGGTACCTACAGGTGTTGCACATAGGTTGAGGACCAGCATAGGCCCTAGCCCCAGGCACTTGTGCCACAGGTGCAACCACAGGTACAAGTTATCTTTAAGGTTGTTTGGGTGCAACCACAACATAGTTGCACGCCGGTGTGAACTTGCGCTTGTTGTTGTTGTTGTTGTTGTAAGAAGGTTTGGCTTTGGTCTCCTTAACAACCTTGGTAGCCGTCTTTTCCACCTTCTTTGCACCCTTCACAGACATGGTGCTCGCTTGTATATGATTCTCGGTGAGTTGAGCGGTGATAGTAATGGCTTCTTCCAAATATGTGGGTCTGCTACCCACCACATCATCTTGAATTTGGGGTGGTACACCCTTGATGAACTTCTCGATGTTGCGAGGGACAGTGTCGACCATATGGGGCAGCAGTATACTCAACTCATGAAGCCTAGTTGAGTAGGCCAAATGGTCACCGCTATCTTGCTTCAAGTTACAGAATTCCTCCTCCAGCTTTTGTAGTTCACTCCTCGGGCAAAACTTCGAGATGGTGATGCCACTATATCTAGTGGGCTTGCAACAAATAAAGTGCTTGAAGGTATAGGTTTGGTTATTACGCTCTTGGTTAGCGCTGTTTTCCCCTTGAACATTTCCATTGTTGCTTGGATTGGTCATCAAGGTGCTATTGAGCTCAGCAACCATGGTCGGGATAACGGCAACCATTTGTCGAGCAATCATGGCGGCTAGCTTACGATCGGAACTTCCACGCTTTCCATGGTGACGAGACATGCTGGAATATACAAAATAAGTTAGACACGGGGAAGAGAATAACAAAGGATAGTAATTCAAACAAGAGTAAGTCAAGAGTTGTAAGGCACATGGAATGGTTCCATTTGGTAATGCATTACCATTTGGAAACATTGACACGCCAAGGTAAATTGACCCATTTGCATTGGAAATTTGTGTATGTTGACCATAGTTTATCACTCATCCCAGAAATCCCTAGGTAAGCGTAACTAGTCCCGTAGGATTTATGCGAAATCTTACTTTAGCCCGAAGGCCTTTTGCCAGGAAAACCAGAATAGACATAGATTCTTGAAATCATACAGGTGTCTTTGTGCCACATAAATTTCTTAGGTTCTTGAAATCAAAACCTTGATGAGATTTTCATAGATTAGACATAGATTCTAAGGAATTAAACACACGATAATAAGTGTCGATTCCACATGTCTTCGAGAATAAGTTTAGGAAAGTTTCATTCGTCGGGGAGAATAAAAGAATCAAGAATAAGTCTATGGAAGACAAGCAAAAAAGTTTAAGCATTCATAAGGAAATCCTATGCTAAGGCATCAAGTTGCACATAAGAAGGCAGCATGCAAACAATGTACATTTACAAGAATATAAATATTATTCTATGATGTTCATGCATAAACTATAGTCTAGGTCACCATTTCTAAATCCCTATAGTTATGGGCTTTAATACCAATCTGTCACACCCCAACCTTGACGGCAGAATCGTCGAGATGTGAGGGTTAAGATTGTTCACAGCCACATAACACTATCTTTAAATGTAAATATTATTATCATAAGTTTCAAGTGAAAATACAACCATAAGTCTCAACATGAAATAAGTCAAAACATAAAACAAAACAATTCAAAGCTTTTTATTCATTAATCTAGGTCCAAATCCTAGATTTAAGCAACTTCAAATGATGACTTCAAACTTGGGCATGTCCTAAAACATGTTAATAATAAAGGGTCAACTATAAAGTTGGTAAGTTTCCAAGGGTTTTACATACATACATAATATATCAAAGGTTACAAGTAGCAATTCATGTCATAGGTTATGAGTTAGCAAGTTTATTGAACACATATAGCTACAACAAAACCTGGACTTGATTACAAGTTTATATGATTGGCTAAGTGTACTTGGTTCCCATTATGAACAATTCATACGTCATTAGAAGCCGGCAATACATTGGCTTTAGCACCAAATAGGCTTGTCAGACCCAAAGATCTAAGACGTCGCTAGGCTAGCAATAGTTAATGATTGTAAACAAAATATGTATCTCATGACAAATAAAACTATGAATTGCAAGTGCTTTACAAGATTTAAACTTTTACAAGTGTATGTTGATAAGATTAACATGTTTCACCCCAAAACAGTGTGAAATAATGTAAAAAGGGGCAAGGAAACTCACATGGCAAATAAGTATAAGGATGGTGATTAATAAGAATATATTAAGCGTCGTTGCAACATAAACCGTCACAAGGCACCTAAATATACATATTTACAAGATTTAAGTTTAATAATAAGTTTATTGAATTAGCGAGCACTAAGGTTTTAAGTCGAATTTGGGGGTTTTTTGTAAGTACGTTAATTGATAAAGAAATATATCCTTTTATGTCTTCTAATAGAAATTATGTAATTAAACCATTTAAAATAACTAATAAAATATAAATTTTAAATAAACACTTTGAACAAACATGATTTAAACGATGGTAAATTAAAGGTAATGTTTGAACCAATTTTTATTAATTAATATTAAAAATCCATTTTAATAGGAATAAAACCCTAAATAATCCTTGTTAAAATGTTTTATTAAAATGATATTATTTAAATTCAGAAAATTACAAGAAATTATTTGGTGTCTAAAAAAATTTAAAGTTTATAAAATACATTTTTATATTTATTAAAAGTTTCCTATAATTAAATAAAGGGCTAAAAAGCCTTAAAAATGTTTGAGGGTGCCCGGGCTCGAACCCGTGACCTCAAAGTTGAGATGGAAGTTGGTAATCAGTGAACTAAGGCTCTCAACTACGGTTTAATTGGGTTTTAAAATCTTAAAACATAAACAGAAAGAAAACTCCCAATTCCTTATGAACCCTAATTTGACAATCCTAAAATTGAACCTTAATTTGATTATGTAAGAGCCTGTAATCATGGCGCTTTTGTTCCCCATGGAGAGACAAGTGAGTAGGTGTATTCAATTACCCGATTCGATTTGAAATAATGCTAGGGACAAAAAAAGAACAACTCGCGGCCGTAGGTATCCAATGGATGAGCAATCCTCAATGGTAATCAAAATAAACTTGTGGACAGCTTCGAATGATGTTCTGGATGCAAAGCCCTATGTTGGTTTTGGTTTAAGTCGTTCGAGAGGTGGGTTTTGAGTTGGTTGCAGAATCGCGATGAAGAGAGAATCAATTGCGATGGAACTGTGTTTGTCAGGTGAATTTGATTGTTGGAACGCTTAGAATAGGTTAGATGATTGTGTATGTGCAGGACCGGTGAAAGGTATGCAAATACATTACAACAACACAAAGAGGAAAGTTGGTTAAGAATACTCAACTAATCAAACAGTGAAAGTGGTTAACCTCAAGTAATGACACTAAGAACACAAGTAAATATGAGACAGAACAAGAGAACAAGATACACAAGGAGATGGTTTTCAAGATTGTAGTATATTGCTTTCTCAAGTTCTTTTACAAGTGTTACAAAGCATAAAGTAAACTTACAAGTACTTGAAATACATTTACTACATCATACAACCAACCATACTTTGAAAGCCAGCTGGATACAATTGACTAGACACAAAACAAAATCAATTGTAGAGTAAAAAGGCAGATTGCCTTTTGACTAGTGACTATGACATGCCATAGCTCACATCCTAATCTATTACAAACAGGATAAAGTACATGAAGTAGAAAGTTTACAGACTCAAGACCTTAATATATAGTTACTAAAAGTATGGACCTTTTCACCAACTTGTGAAAGTTGGTGACTTTACTGAGTTGTAGCAGAAAAGTGTCCAACTTTATGTAATGTACATCAGATAAAGCATGTGTGCTAAAAGTCTTCAAGTGTTGGCTTCAGAAGACTTTGTCTCTGAAGTTTCGGAAGAATTTATCTTTTGCTTCCGAAGATATTGGTCTTGGCTTCGGAAGATTTCACACTTAGAATATTTCTGTTGCTTATGTGAAACTTCCGAAGCATTCTTCTTCAGTACCCATGTACATGCATGCAGGAGAGACTTTGGGTGTTTGGGTTGCATCAACCTCTTCATATAATCTCTAAAACTCTCCTAGGCTGATGCTACCAAAACACTTGAAGACTTCAGCTATTGACTGTCCTCATCAGAATAATGATCATCCCTTTCTTCATGAGATGATCAAGATCCCTCAGACTGTCAAAGTGTCTTCTCATGTCAAATAGATCATGCAGAGGCATATTGAACATGTCTTGCCATGTGTAGACATCCTCAATGCGATGATCTCTAATGACATGCCACCTTTCTGGATTTGTGGTGTATGTCCAGGACAGGATGGGTCTTCCTGATGCTAGAGGAGCTGCTTGATTTAGAGATGATGGAGCATCCTCTGGCTGCACATCCTCAGGATATTCTGACTCATCCTGAGGTTCAAAAAAGGATGTTTCTTTCTTCTTCTTTCTCTTTGGCTTTGATGCTATCCTTTTCTTTCTCTTTGTTCCTTTAACTGAGAAGACTAGCCTGCAACACCTGATTGATCTTCTTTGTTTTTCTCAGTTGGGTCTTCCTCTCTCACATGTTCGGAAGGAGAGGGAGTCTGACCCTACTGTGGATCAGAAGATCAAACTTACTGAGATTCAGTAGGAGGTTCTGGTTGTGTTGTCTCAGGTTGTTCAACCTTCACCTCCACTTCAGGTGGAGCTTGACTTGGAAGGGATGTAAGTCAACCAGCTCTCCACACTTGATCTTCTTCTTGATACCCTGATATGCTCATCCATAGTGGATAGATACATAGGGCCAAGTTTCCTTCCGAAGAATCCATACAGCTTCAAGAAGCTCATCATCCTCTACCTATTTGTAGACTTCTTCATGCTCTTCTAGATGATGGCTCTTGACTTAACAGCTTCTTCCCTTAGCTTCCTTTTAGTTGTCTTTCTTTCCTTGACTATCTCAAGTTCAAGTTGTTTGAGATACTCAAACTCAACATAGTCATCGGATAAGGGAAGAAGTGCATCTGCCTGATAGAAGCCTATGGCACTCAGGTAGTTGATCATTTTGATCCTGTCTTCTTCTCTATCTACCTGAGGTTCTTGTTGAACCACATCCACATGGTGCAGGACTTTCTTGAACTGGGGAGAGAGTAGGCACATGCTTATATAATCTTTTCTTTCTTCTTTCTTCTTTCTTCTTTCATTTGAACTAGTAGCTCAACATCTTCTACCTCTTTCTTCTCCTTTGACCTTTACATGTCAACCAGTTTATTCAATTCCTCTAAGGGGATAGAAATGACAATGTCAATGTCAGAGTTAATGGTTTGCAAGTAATTGATCCTGACTGCCCTTAACTCATCATCCTGAGTGTTTGGTCTGGGGGTAGTCTGGATGGCAGTTTCCATGAGTATTGCAGACCCAGAAGAGGAACTTTCTCCCCTCAGCTTCCTTTTCCTCTCTTTCTCTCCTCCTCAATCTCCTCAGATGTCATCTCTTTTCCCTTTGTCACTCACAAACCTTTATGACTCAGGGTGGAGAGAGCTTTGGCCTTCATTGCTTGATGTAGCTTTTAAGCTCTAGCCAAAGAGAGGTTGAGAAGCACCTTCACCAGCAGGTGTCTAAAAAAGGGTATGGATCTCTACAGCAGTTGATGATGATGAGACAGGGCTCTCAGGTTCTGCCACTGAGCCTTCATTCAAGGTTTCCCCTATGAACCTAATCTTAGGGTCTGCCTCAACATCTAGTTGACCGATAGCATTGCCTGATTGCCTTAGTCTCCTTCTGAAGCTGAACTCTCCAGTGATCCTGTCTTGGATTCTTTGAGTCAGCTTGTCAGCTTGTCTTGATTGGCTTTGATTGACAAGTGGCATGTTGACTAGATCCAAACCTTCATAGAAGTTTAAGGTCTGAAAGTTGAAGACCTCTTACTGCCCTTGAACTCTAAGAATGATGACGGCTCTTTTGTTGATGTCATACCTCCACCTAATGATGTGATTTGAAGTTGGTGGAGATGACATAGCTCTTGGTATTCCTTCCTCAAACAGACTCTGTATGTAGGAGTCTATAGAGTCCACATCAATGTGAACTTGAGGAAGTTTCTCAGTGTGCACAATTGCAAGTAAGGATGGTGAGTCCTCAATGTCCACACTCTAAAGAACTCCCAAATTCTATGACTGTAATGACTTTCTCCCCCTTTTTGGTAGCATCTAGTGATCTAGGAGTTAGGTCAATCACACTCACAGGTTCTTGTGTTCCTGGTTGAGCTCCTCTTAAAGGTCACCTAGCTAGTTTGTCTTTAAGATAAATCTCAAGTTGCTGATCATTGACCCTGTTTTACAAGGTAGTCACTTGAGATTCAAGATGACTAACCTTGGAGACTTATTAGGTGCATGTTTGTGTTAGTTTTTGCACCTTTAGTCCCAAATTCCCCTCATCTTCATCAGAAGAATCATTGGGGGATGAGAGAATTGGACCAAAGTCCTCACTCTTAATACCAGCTTCAAGTTCTTGGCTGTTGGATTTCCTCTGTTCACTGGTAGCCTCAGTTGAGGTATCAATGGGCAGAGTTGCCATGGTTGAGGTCTTAATGATGGAATCACTTGCAAAAGTGAGAACCTCTTCCATATGGACATCCTGAACAGGTTCAGATGTGTCCACTTCAGTAATGGGTGACTGATGTGGGCTAGAAGTAGGAGACTCAGGAGCACTCATCTCTCTTTAAGTAGGGGAAAAGAAGAGAGAATCATAGTACTCACTAAAACCTAAATCTTCATTAGTATAGAATTCAAGGTTGGGAATTGGTTGGTTTAAGTCTAGAGGCTGGGGATGGTAACAGCACCCTGAAGGTTGATCACTTGAGTGTTGAGACTCAAAGTGATGGCTTAAGGCATTTGGGCTTATGAGCTCATCAGGCAGAGCATGAGGAACCTCAACACTGATCATTGAATGAATGGAAGTGGTATGCTCCTTATGAGAAGTGGGAGCTCTAGTGTCCACTTCTTCCTATGTGGGTGAATAGTTTGAGTCGGGGTTCGTTTGTGTTTTCTTTGGTAGGTGAGGGTGATTTGTGGATGTTGAGGTGGTTGGGATGTAGAAGGTGTGGCTTCAACACTAGCTGGTGCTGCTATGTTGTCACCTTGAGCAATGAGCTCTAACATTTTTGGGACAAGTGTTATTTCTACCCCAGAGAAGCCAGCAGTGGGCTTTCTTAATATTTTAAAGATGTTGGTCTTCATCGGTCCCAATTTAAGAGTATTACCTGTTCCCCTTAACTGTGAGCCCAGTTCATAGTTAAGAATGTATTGAACATATCTAAGGAACATGTAATACTCTAAGGAGTCCAAGTTTGCAAGCAGATTAGTGTAAACAAACTGAGAGTACCTGAAATTGACTCCCGGAACCATCCCATGAACAATGAAGGAGAGATCTTGAGGAATCTGGTCCCATCCACCATGCTTGTTTGATAAGCTATGGATAACCACATGGAGCAGGATTTTCCATTGAGATAAGACCTTCCCTTTCCTGAAGGTCTTGACAGAGAAGTCTCCTTCATAGCTCATCTGCGCGAAGGACTAGTTAACAGCTTCATTAGGGAAGAACACCTCACCTTTTTCATCATCCAACTGAAGATGCATGTTGATGATGGCCGGAGTGATGAAGATTGTTCTCCCCAGCACTGTGGCAAACAGTGCCTTCTCCCCATCCATGATGACCTCTTGGTAGGTCTTCCAGAATTCTAGTAGTTGATCCACATAAAGGGTAGGATCAATGGTTAGGGAGGTGGAGTAGTTTGATAGAGCTAAGAAACAACAAACCTCTGAGAAATGTGGATCTTTCTCAGAGTGTAACAGAGCAACCTGGTTGTGCTGCCTGTGTAACTGCATGGAAAAGTTCGGGTCATTTCTGCAATGATGGTTGGCCATTTTGAGAGAGCTTAAGGATGAAGAAAGATGAAAGAAAGAAATTCAGAGAGAAATTTAGGATTATAGGTCTGGAGGAAAGAAGGAGATGATAGAAAGAGGGGGAAACCGTTGGGTTTATAGGACAAAGTTAATGAAAGAGGATAAACTTTGAAATCCGTAAGTTGGTCCCACCTCTGAAAAAGTAGTTTGCTTTTGCTCAAAAAGTAGTTTTCTTGAAAGTAAAAAAGCTTCCGAAGGTAAATTATCTTCATAAGTTTTAATGAAAAAGCTTTCGAAGCTAAAATGACTTTGGAAGAATTTCCTAAGGATTTTGAGAATTTTTCCTTTGGAAGAAAATTAAGACTTGAAAGTTTGTTCAAGGGAACAAAGCTTTCGAGAATTAATTTGCTTCGGAAGAAAGTTGTCCTTGAAAACATATAAGTGTCTAAGCTTCGGAATATTTTGCAAAAATTTCTTCCGAAGGTAAAATTACTTGGACAGTTATCTGTTTTAAAGGCATAACTTTCTTCGGAAGGTAAAAACATATCTTCCGAAGGATCAAACTTTTTCAGAATTCTAAGGAAAGTCCTCAAAAAGTTTTCGTCCAAAGAAAACAAGAGCTTATGAAGGTGATAAACTAGACAACTTAAAACACAAAGCTTCCGAGAGATAATTTTGCTTTGGAAGTAAATACTCATTAAAAATGAATAAGTGTCTGAGACAAGTATTTAAGCTTCAGAAGATAGATTGAAAACTTCTTCCGAAGGTAAATTTCTTAGACAGTTATGTATTTTGAAGGCATGATTTGCTTCCGAAGTTAAAAGCATAACTTCCGAAGGATCAAAAATTTGTCAAAAACCTACTCAAAGTTTATCATCCCAATAGCTGATTTTAGATATTTAAATCTCTGTTCATCAAAAGCCTTTGTAAACAGATCAGCATATTGTTCATTTGTGTGAACTTTGACTAGTTTAATTAATTCCTTTTCAAAACTATCTCTAATTAAATGATACATGATGTTGATGTGTTTAGTCCTTGAGTGTTGCACAGGATTCTCTGTGATAAAGATAGCACTGTTGTTGTCTATGTGAATGGGAATCTCGTTGAAGTTTAACCCATAGTCAAGCATCTGATTTTGAATCCAAATCACTTGAGCACAGCAGCTTGCAACAGTAATGTATTCACCTTTAGCAGTTGATGCAGAGACACAAGATTGTTTCTTGCATTGCCATAAGACAACCCTTCCACCAAGAAACTGACATGCCCCAGATTTAGACTTTACAGTCATGTTGCAACCACCATAATCACTATTGGTATATGCATACAGATTGAAGTCAGAATTTTTAGGATACCACAGAACAAGTGTTAAAGCACCTTTGAGGTATCTTAGAATCCTTTTACAGTGATAAGGTGAGACATCTTGGGGTTAGCTTGATATCTTGCACAAATACATGTAGCAAACATGATATCAGGCCTGCTAGCTATAAGATACATACGAGACCCAATCATACCCCTGTATAAGTGTTCATCTACACACTCCCCCTCAAGATCAGGTCCAAGGGAGTGGTTTCTAGCTATGGGTGTCTTAGCAAACTTACAGTCAGTCATGTTGACGCTTTTAAGTATGTCTTGAACATACTTTGACTCACTAATGAAGATGCCATCTTCAACTTGTTTCACTTGAATTCCCAAAAAGAAAATTGAGTTCCCCATAGCACTCATTTCAAATCTATCCTTCATCAGCTTCTCAAAGTCTTTGTAGATTTTTGGATTAGTTGATCCAAAGATGATGTCAACCACATACACTTGAACTAGCATTATGACATTTCCATGTCCTTTGATGAAGAGAGTTCCATCTATAGTACCTCTTCTATGGCCATGCTTGCAGAGATACTGAGACAGAGTCTCATACCATTTCTTGGGTGCCTTATGCAGCCCACAAAGAGCCTTATCAAGCTTGCAGACATAATCAGGATGATGAGGATATGCAAAACCAAGAGATTGTTTTACATATACCTATTCAACAATCACCCCATAAAGAAAAGCACACTTGACATCAAGTTGATAGACCTTGAAGTTCTTGGATGCAGCAAATGCCAAGAATATCCTAACAGCTTCTAGTCTTGCTACAGGAGCAAAGACATCAGTGGAGTCAATTCCTTCTTCTTATGTGTATCCTTGAACAACTAGTCTAGCTTTGTTTTTTATGACAATGCCTCTATCATCCTTCTTATTCCT
>BJCM01224282.1:0-20856 GCA_018326385.1 Flaveria bidentis | reverse complement strand
CTCTCTCTAAAATCCGAATTTTGTGGGTGTAGAGAGAGTGATGGGTGGCCATCACCTTTTACACCCACTTTTTCAAACCTTTTGTCCTTTTTGACACTTTTTACCCCTTAACTTGGGTAAAATATCTTTTCTTTCTTTTTCTTCACTTTATTCTTCTTTCTTTACTAACTTTAAAAAATAACTGGGTGTTACATTCAGAAGGAGAGGGAGGTTCACCTTGCTGTTGTGGATCAGAAGCTGAAGCTTTCTAAGATTCAGCTTAAGGTCCAGGTTGTGTTGTCTCAAATTGTTCAACCTTAACCTCAACTTCTGGAGGAGCTTGACTTGGTGGGGAGTGTAAGTCAACAAGCTCTCCTCTGTTGAAATTTTGCTTGATCACCCTTATATGCTCATCCATTATAGATAGAGACATAGGACCAAGTCTCCTTCCACAGAATCTATACAGCTTGAAGAAGCTTATCATCCTTTGTCTATTAGCATACTTCTTCATACTTCTTTGGATGATGGCTCTTGATTTTGTAGCTTCTTCCCTCATCTTTCTCTTAGTTGCCTTTTGTTATTTGAGCACTTGAAGTTCAAGGTGTTTGAGATACTCAAACTCAATGTACTCAAAGGATAAGGGAAAAAATGCATCTACATGGTAGAGACCTATGGCACTTAGGTAGTTGATCATGTTGATCCTATCAGTTCTTTTGTCTACCTAAGGTTCTTGTGGAGCCATAGTCTCCTCCATAGGGCTTTCTTGAACTGGTGAGACAATAGGAACATGTTTGTAGAGTCTTTTCTGTCTCTTTTCCTCCTTGATCTAAGGAAACAATCTTGCACCCTCTACTTTTTTTTCTCTCTGGACAATTCCATGTCAGTCAGTTCATTCAATTTTTCTAAGGGGAGGGAGATGATATTATCAATATCATAGTTCCTGGTCTGTAAGTAAGCAATCCTGACTGCCCTTAACTTATCATCTTGAGTGTATAGTTCGGGGGTAGTCCTGATTGCAGCTTTCATGAAGCCAACAGACACTATAGAGGAACTTTCTCCCCTTAGATTCTTTTTCCTTTCTCTCTCCTCCTCCTAAATCTCCTCAAGAGACATTTTCCTTTTCTCTTTGTCACTCACAGACCTTTGTGACTCAGGGTGGAGAGAGCTTTGGCCTTCAATTCTTGGAGTAGCATCCATGCTCTGGCTAGTGAGAGGTTGAGATACACCTTCACTAGTAGTTGTCTCATCAAGAGAATGGATTTTTGAAGTAGTTGTACGTGTGATAGGGCTCTCATGTTCTATCACTAGGCCTTCAGTCAAAGTCTAAAAGTTGAAGACCTCTTGCTACCCTTAAACTTTTTAAAGAATAAGGGCTCTTCTATTAGCATCATACCTCCACCTTATGATGTAGTTGGAAGTTCCGTGAGGTGGAGATGACACAACCCTTGGTATAAAGTCCATATCAATGTGAACTTAAGGAAGTAGCTGAGTATGAACAACTACAAGTGAGGATGGTGAGTCCTTAGTGTCCATACTCTGTGAAGAACTCACAGGTTCTGTGATTGTAATGACATTCTCCCCTTTTTTAGTAGCATCACCCACTTGCATAGGTGAGCTAGGAGTTAGGTCAATCACATCCACAGGTTCTTGTGTTCTAGGTTGAGCTCTTCTTAAAGGTATTCCAGCTAGTTTCTCCTTGAGATACGATATCTAAGTTGTTGATCATTGACCTTATTTTGTAAGGTAGTCACCTAAGATTCCAAGTGACTAACCTTAGAGACTAAATAGGTGCATGTTTTTTATAGTTTTTGCACCTTTAGTCTCAAATTCCCCTCTTCTTCATCAAAAGATTCATTAGAGGATGAGATTATTAGACCAAATCCCTCAGTCACACCACCAACATTAGGTTCTTGGTTTTTGTTTTTCTCTACTCACTAACAACATCAAATCGAAAGATAGTGGGCTGAGTTGCTATGGCTGAGGTCTTAATAATGTAATCACTTGCAGAAGTGAGAGCCTCTTCCATATGGACCTCCTAAATAGAGTCAAGGATATCCAACTCAATGGTGGGTAGATGATGTGGGCTAGACAAGGGAGAGGCAGGAGCAATCATCTCTCTTTGAGTAGGGGAAGAGTTTAGAGACTCATGGTACTCATGAATCCTAAGTCCTCATCATCATAGAAGTCAAGGCTAGGAATAGGTTGGTTTAAATATAAAGGTTAGGGATCATGGCTTTCCCCTAAAGGTTGTTCACTTGAGTGTTGAGACTCAGAGTGAAGGCTTAAGGCTGTTGGGATAGTGAGCTCATCAGGTTGAGCATGAGGAACCTCAGCTCTGATTCTTGAAGAGATGGGAGTGGTTTGCTCCTCAAAGAAAGTGGGAGCTCTAGTGTCCACTTCCTCCTATGTGGGTAATAATATGGGGGCCTGCATAGACTGAGTAGCTTATGTAGGGGTTTGTTTGGATCTTCTTTGGTAGATGAGGGTGATTTATGGTTGTTTTGGTGGTTGAGAGGTAGAAGGTGTGGGTTCAACACTACCTTGAGCAATGAGCTCTAACATTTTGAGGACAAGGGCTGTTTCTACCCCAGAGTAGCCAAGAATTGGCTTCTTCAAAATTTTAAAAATGTCGAGCTTCATCTGTCCTAGTTTAAGAATATTATCGGTTTCCTTAACTATGAGCCCAGTTCATAGTTAAGAATGTGTTTAACATATCTACGAAACATATAATACTCTAAGGAGTTCAAGTTAGCAAGCAAATTTGTATAAACAAATTGAGAGTACCTGAACTTAACCCCCTGAACCATCCCATGCACGATGAAGGAAAGATCTTCAGGAATTTGAGCCTGGCCCTATGCTTGTTAGACAAGTTGTGGATGACCACATGAAGTAAGTACTTCCATTGGGAGGATACCTTCCCTTTCTAGAAGGACTTAACAGAGAAATCTCCTTCATAGCCATTCGCTCAAATGAGTGGTTGACAATTTCTTTGGGAAAGGAAATTCATCTTCCTCATCATCTAGCTGAAGGTGGGTGTTGATGATGGCTGGAGTGATGAAGATTGTGCTCCCCTACACTGTAGCAGACAGTGCCTTCTCCCCATCCATGATGACCCCTTAGCAGGTCTTCCAGAATTCAAGCAAATTATCCTCATAGAGAACAGGATCAATGGTAAGGGAGGTCGAATAGTTGGATAGAGCCAAAAACTGACAAAGCTCTAAGAAATGAGGATCTTTCTTAGAGTTCAATAGAGCAACTTGATTGTGTTGCCTGTGTAACTGCATGAAGAAGTTTGGGTCATTTCTGTGGTTGAGCTTGGCCATTTTAGATAGCTTAGAGGTGAAGGAAGTGAAAAACCAAAGGTGGTTTCAAAGGATTTTGGGAATTTAGGTTTGGATGTTGGGTTTATATATGAAATGGATCTCTAACAAAGTTAATCAAAGAGGATAACTTTTAAAATCCGGATGTTGGTCCCACCTCTGAAAATTTAGTTTGATTTTTGCCCAAAAGTAGTTTTCTTAGAAGTTGTAAATCTTCCGAAGATAATTTGACTTCGGAAGCTTTTGAGAAGAAAGCTTCCGAAGCAAAAGTGACGTTGGAAGAGATTTCAAATATTTTAAAGAATTTAGCTTTGGAAGAGATTAACCTTCAAAAGTTCTAAAAGCTTTCGAGAGTTAATTACTTTTGGAAGAAAAAGGTTCTTTAAAACATACAAGTACATAGATATTTAAGCAACAGAAGATATTTTGGAAATTTCTTCCAAAGGTAAATGTTCTGTGATAGTTGTTTATTTTAAAGACATAAATTTCTTCCGATGGTAAAAACATATCTTCTAAAAAGAAATTTTTAGAAAATCTATAAAAAATCTTCAAAAAGAATTTTACTTCCAAATCAAACAAGGGCTTATGAAAATGATAGATATAGACAACTTGAGAACACACAAATTTTACAAATTAGATATGATTATGTTTTAAGAAAAAACTACTCAAGGTTAATCATCCCAATAGCTGATACACGATATTTAAATCTCTATTCATCAAATTCTTTGGTGTATAGACCAGCATATTGCTCATTTGTGTTAACCATGACTAGTTTTATTAATCATTTCTCAAAATTATCTCTAATCAAATGATACTTGATATTGATGTGTTTTGTCCTTGAGTGCTGCACAGGATTCTCTATGATAGAGATGACACTATTGTTGTCTATGTGAATAGACGTCTCTTTAAAGTTGAACCCATAGTCTAGCATCTGATTCTGAATCCAAAGCACTTGAGCATAGCAACTTGCAGCAATAATGTATTCAGCTTCAGCACTTGATGCAGAGACATAGGATTGCTTCTTGCATTGCCATGGGACTATCCTTCCACCAAGGAACTGACATCCCCTTAATGTAGACTTTTCAATCATATTACATCCACTATAGTCACTATCTGTATATGCATACAGATTGAAGTCTGAATTATTTGCATACCAATAGCCAAGTGTTGAGGCACCTTTGAGATACCTTAAAATTCTCTTGATAGTGATAAGGTGTGACATCTTGGGGTTGGCTTGATATCTTGCACAAATACATGTGGCAAACATGATATTAGGCCTGCTAGCTATGAGGTACATAAGAGACCCAATCATATCCCTATAAAGGTGTTCCTCCACATACTCCCCCTCAAGATCAGGCCCAAGGGAGTGGTTTCTTGTTATGGGTGTCTTAGAAACCTTACAATCAGTGACGTTGAATCTCTTGAGTATGTCTTGAACATACTTTGACTGACTTATAAAGATGTCATCTTCAACTTGTTTCACTTGAATTCCTAAAAAGAAATTGAGTTCCCCCATGGCACTCATATTAAATCTTATATTCATCACCTTCTCAAAGTCTTTTGTAGAGTTTTAGATTAGTTGAACCAAATATAATGTCATCTACATATACTTGAATTAGCACTAAGTCATTCCCTGTTCCTTTGATGAAGAGAGTTCCATCTATAGTACCTATTCTGTATCCATGCTTGTAGAGATTCTGAGATAGAGTCTCATACCACTTTTTGTGCTTGGTGCAGCCCATAGAGAGCTTTAGCAAGCCTACAACCATAATCATGATAATCAGCATCTGCAAACCCAGGTGGTGGTTTGACATACACCTCTTCATCAATCACCCCATAGAGAAAAACACACTTGACATCAAGTTGGTAGACTTTGAAGTTCTTGGATGCAATAAAAACTAAGAATATCCTAACAGCTTCTAGTCTTGCAACAGGAGCAAAGACATCTGTGCAGACAATTCCTTCTTCTTGTGTGTACCCTTGAACAACTAGTCTTGCCTTGTTTGTTATGACAAGTCCTCTATCATCCTTCTTGTTCCTAAATACCCATTTGGTTCCTATTGTAGTCTTCCCATAAGGAAGAGGACATAGGTTCTAAACCTTTTGCCTCTTGAATTAAAGCAACTCCTCCTGTATAGCTTCAACCCAATTTCCATCCTTTAGAGCCAAAGAAGATAGCCTTATCATTCTTCTTTGGATCTATCTGGGACAAGAAACAAGAGTGAAGAAAAACATTTGCTTCAATGTTTTTCCTCTTGTTTTTACCCCTAATTCAATATCTCCAATTATGTTTGAGGTGGGATGATACTTGTGGATCCTTAATTGAGGGATCACAGCAAGTTGCTGAGACAAATACAAATTAGAGAAATTTAAATCTAGCATTTAGGTTTCTCCCATAACATCAACACACTTATCAAGTGAAACTTGATCCAATGAGTGTGTGACATAATTTATGTTATTTTCAATGGGATGGTTATCAGCATCTAGAAATTCTTGATTACTATCACCATCACCATTTTCTCCTACATTTGAAGCTCCTGTATCTGAATTTTGTGCCTCTATGCTGAAATTTGTAGGCATTTTAGATGTATCTACTAAATTTGTCATTTTTGTGGTGATTGGTTCTCTATTTGCAAGGTTATTTACAATTGGAGCTGAAGTTGTATTGCTTGAAGGTTTTAGCTCAAATCTTGGATCAGGATCACCTGTTGGTAAGATATTTATGGTTCTTGAAACATTCTCATAAGATTTGTTAAAACAGTTGGTAACTAAATGAAGATCAAATAGCCAATCAGGAATAGAACCATTTACACTAGGAATGTGTTCATTGAAGGTCACATTGGCTGACTCCTTAACTACTCTGCTTCTGAGACTGTATACTCTATAAGCCTTGGCTTGAGAAGAGTATCCAATAAGGTGTCCATCATCTGATTTCTCAACAAACTTGGAAATTTGATCTTTGGTATTCAAGATGGTGCAAGGACATCCAAATGACCTGAGAAAACCAATGAAAGGTTTCCTCTTGTTCCAAAGTTCATAAGGAGTCTTACCATGTGTCTTAACCACTAAAACTCTGTTATGCACAAACTAGGCAGTGTTGACTGCTCTGCCCAGAATGTGATAGGCAGCATTGAGTCAAACAACATAGTTCTTGCAGCTTCAATTAGTGTCCTATTTCTCCTCTTAGCAACACCATTTTGCTGAGGAGTCCTAAGAGCACTGTATTGTCTAGTAATACCCTTTTCATCACAAAATGTATCAAGGGTTTGGTTCTTGAATTCAGATCCTTGATCACGTCTTATGGTTTTGACCTTGTGATTAGATTGATTCTCAATCTTCAAGATGAAATTCTTCAGAATCTCAGGGGTCTCATCCTTAGTTCTAAGTAAGAAAACACAACGAATCTTGTAAAGTTATGTGTGATCACCAAACAGTAAGAGGTCCTTCCTAGACTCATTAAACTGGTGGGGCCAAATAGATCCATATGTAACAAGTGTAGGGGAGTAGTGATAGAGTTTCTTTCATTTGGCTTGTGAGATACCTTGTGTTTCTTTTCTTTCAGCATGCAACACAGTGGTCATCACTTGTAAACTCTTTCTTTGGCATTCTAGTTACAGAATCATTCTTAATTAGTTTATTCATGTTTTTAAAGTTTACATGACACATTCTTTTATGTTAGAGGAAAGACTCATCACTATTTTCTTTAGACAGAAAGCATGAAACTTCTCTTGAGGGAGATGTTTCCTACAGATCCATCTTATACATGTTCCCTTTCCTGGGGGCTCTGAGCAGGATATGCTCATAAGGAATGACCACCCCGGGCTTGAGAATAATGCACTCATGCTTAGTAAAGAGAATGTTATGACTCTGATCACAAAATTGAGATACAATCAGAAGATTGTATCCAAGCTCCTTGATGAAGTTTACCTTCTTAATACTAAGTTTACCATTTATGACCTTGCCCTTTCCAGTAATGTAACAACCAACATCTCTTCCAAAAACAACTGGTCCTCCATCAATCTTTTCAAACTTTTAGAGTAGTGACCTATTGCCTGTCATGTGCCTAGAACAACCACTATCAATGATCCATACATTAGTGTTTGTCTTTAGTTGTTCCTACACAAAAGAGATGGTTACTTACATTTGGAAACTCAAACTTTGTTTGTCTTGGGTTCATCAAAAGAAGTTGAATGTAATGCAACAGTAATAGATCCTCTAGTCATGTTTTGAGGATCCTTTATTGATATTGATGGAGAACTTTCAGTCATTTGTTCATTCTTTGACTTCCACACCACCTTTGGAAGCTTAGACTTGACTTTCATTACTTCGAAAGTTTTGTTGACTTTGGAAGTTTTGATGACTGATCCTTTGGAAGATCTTGCTAGCACTATAGTAGACTTTAATGCTTTGGAAGTATTCCATTCTTCTGAGACCAAATTTTCTTCCGAAGGCAATTTTCCATTTGCCTTCATCTTCAGTTTGGAGCTTTTGAAAGGAAAAGTTTTTCCTTCCGAAACTAGCTTCTTCTTGAAACTCTTAGAAGTCTCTTTCTTGGTCATGTGAAGGGTGCTTTTTAGATTGTAAGGACAATCCTTAGCAAGATGAGAGGTACTCTCACACATTACACATTTCATTTTCTTCTTCCTAAAAGCCTTCTTCTATGAACAAGGCTGAACTTGATCACTTTCCTTCTCCACTTTTATCTTTGCAGATGCAGTGAAAGTCTTTTTAGGGTGAGAACTTCCTTTGGAGTTGGATGGTTCAGGTTGTACAGTAGTGGCACACAACTGATCAACCTTCTTTTTGTTGTTGGGATGAGTTGAGAGTAAACTAGAACTCTTGGTACTAGAGTACAAGTTAGAATCTTCAGTCTTTACCACTTCAAATCCTACATAGATGAAAACTTGTTTCTGCTTAGAGTTGAAGGTGACCTTTATCTCTTGAGCCTTCTTAACTTTTCTTTTGCTCTTCCTGGTCAAGTTCTTTCTCATAGACTTAGTAATCCCAGTCTTCTTACTCTCCTCAGAAGGATAGTGACCCTTCTTAGAATCCTCTTCTTCACTCTTCTCAAAGGCATTCTCCACTATCACTTCTTCATCCTCTTTAGTCAAAGGGTCTATGAGAGGAAGCTCATCTTCACAAGTTCCACACCTAGGAGATCTTACGGACAAGATGGTGTGTGGAGGAGCTATCTCACTAGATCCCATTCTCTGCTTATTTTGATAACAAACTTTTGCATGCAAGGATGATGATATAATGTTCTTGAAGGTCTCTTCTTTAAGAACACATTTTCTACCCTGGCATTGCTGATCACAAGCTCAGCTTGGCACTCAGTCAATTTAGTTATGCGATCTTTGATTTGAGTCCTGTAATTTGTGTGCTCATATTTAAGAGTTGAAATAGTTTTCTCTAAGTCTTCTATCTTTAACTTTTAGTCATTTTCAGCTCTTTTAAAATCAGATTTTAATATATTAAGAACTCAAGAACAAATCTCATCTCTAAGTTATTAACTTTAGCAATACATACAGGTGTATAGAGATGTTCCAATACCTTTGCTTCATCATGGTCAGCCATTAGTTCTTGGTTTGGAGATGCATCTTCCATCTAAAAGCTCTAGTCAAAGCCTTATTTATAGCAACTATAGCTTGCTACTTTGGCTTCTTATTCAGGGTGGCTTTCTCATTGTAGTGTGGTCTGGTTTGTGCTTGGCTACCATTTATCCTTGGTTCCTTGTACTCTCTTGAAAAGTGTCCCATTTGGTTATAGTTGTAACACTTCATTTTACTTTTATCCAGCCCAGACTTTCCACTGACTTTATTGCTTGGAAACTTCCTTCATGTCTTCTTGTAGAACTTCTTGGTTCTATGATTGAGAAGAGCCATCTGCTGGACTATTTCCATATACTTCAGATCATCTGGATGGATACAGTCTAGGTTTTCAGGGGTGAATAGAAAGTTTCATGTGCTTTCATCAGAAGACACGAAGGCGTGTGAAGAGCTTGTCTATTGGAATGGGCTTCCTTGAGTGTAGCTTCTCTTGGTGTCTCCTGGAAAGTGATGAAAGGGCCCTTTTGTGAGTTGTTAGGGTAGCATATAAGATGATGTTAAAGTTCTATGCTATCCCTTTCAACCACATGCAGGGCTGAACTCATTTGATCGCTAGAGTTACAAGGTGAATCTTGCATGTTCTTCTCCATTTGGTTCCATTGAGAATACCATACAACTCTGTCAGGGTGAGAGTTTTAAGGTTCTCTGTCCTCTTGATAACCACACAGTAATATGTTCATTGCCTAGGAAGAGAGGACATAAACTTCCTTACAATGTCTCTATTCTCAAGAGTTACTCCAACATGCACTAGAATGTCCACAATCTCAAAATACCTGAAGTATTGTTAAGTCATGGTCTCACCTATTTTAAAAGTTGAAATTTTCAAACTACTATTTCAGGAGATCCTTCTTGTTCTCCTTGGCTTCAGTTGACCCCTCATACATCAGCTTCAGTGCATCCCATAACTGCTTGGTTGTTTTGCACTTCTTGAAGCCTTTGTTATGGAGTTTGGAAGAGTAGATTGAAGGGTTGTCATGGCCTTCTGATCAATCTCTACTCTCTTTCTACCTTCATCAGAGTAATCAAACACAGCCTTTAGAATCATACCACCTCCAGCAACAACTGAAGAGGTGCTTGGTATGTAAGGTCCTGAGACAACAAATTCCCACATCCTTGACTCTTGTGACTTGACGAAACCTTCCATTCTTTGGCACCAAGTGTCAAAGTCTTCAGGAGTGATCAGTGGGGACTTTGTCATGATTCTAGTTTCCATATCAGCTTTAGTGGTAGCTACCATTTGAGATGTTAAGTGTTTTGTGTGTGTGAGGGATCTTAAGATGGTAAGATCTTACAATCAAGAGCATAAATACTCTGATACCAGTTTCAGGACCGTTTAAAGGGAGTTGCAACACAACAAAAAATGAGGAGAGTTTGTTTAAAGCACTTAACAGATCAAATAGGGAACTGGTAACACTGGATAGACAATTAGAACACTAGCAAATATGAGACAGAACAAGAACAGAAACAACATAAGTAATTTGGTTTTCAAGGAAGTTGTATATTTCTCTCAAGTTCTTTTGCAAGTGTCCAAGCATTAAGATAAGTTACGAAGATCTGAGATACTTATAATAAATCCTACGACTGGCTATACTTTAAAAGCCAATTGGATACATGATCTAGACAACAACAAAATCAATATAGAGTCAAAAGGCAGATTGCCTTTTGACTAGTGACTATAACATGCCATAACTCACATCCTAATATATTACAAAAGGATAAAACTACATAAAGTAGAAAGTAAAGGACTCAAGACCTCAATGTACAGTTACAAAAAATATAGAGCTTTTCACCTACTTGTGAAAGTTGGTGAGTCAACAGAGTTGCAACGGAAAGATGGTCCAGCTTTAAGGTAAAGTACATCAGATAAAAGCATGTCTTCAAAAGTCTTCGGAAGATAATCTATATTCACTTCTTGGCTTCAGAAGACTTTTTCCTTGAAGCTTCAGAAGACTTTACTTTAAGCTTTAGAAGATGTTGGTCTTGGCTTCAGAAAATTTCACACTTGGAATATTTTCTAAGGCAGAGTGTGAAACTTTTGAACCATTCTACTTTAGCACTTAGTGCATACATGTAAGATAGACTTCTGGATGTTATTGGATATTTTGGATGGATCAGCCTTATATAGAACCTTACAGACAATGATAGTGTGAGACGATAACATGTGCCAAAATTTTATTTTTCTTTATTAGTATTGACTAGATTAGATACCCGTGAGTTATACTATTTGAAATAATAAATTATATAATAGTTATCTACATATGCATAGTTTAATATATATTACAGATAAAATGTCAATGAAATCATTATACATAACAAACATATTTAAGTTATAAACAAAAAAAGAAAAAAATATTTTACTATTTAAAAATATCCATAAACCTCTTTATATATCTTTTTAAATTATTTTACTTTTAATATTGATTAGCTATATTTTAACAAAATTAAGTCTTATTAAAGTATTTTTAATAAAATTTCATTTGTTTCTAGAAAGAAATTATTTTGATTACTATGGTATTTTATGAGAGTTATTAAGTAAACTTTTTTAAAATTAAGATTTTTATCAAAATTGTAGTTTATTGTAGTGGCTACATATGAACGATCATAGATAGAGTCTAGATGGTGAGATAATAATCATATGACTAATAGTTATTTTGATATTTATAACTAAATTTGTTAGTTAGTAGCATATTATTTAATATGTTCTAAAAAAGTAACATAATAATAATTATAAGCATACTAATAATAATACTACTATTATTATAAGATTAATAATAACAATAATAACATTTTGTTGTTCTATTAATTAAAATTTAAAAGTCAGTTTTGTCATGCTATTGTATTTGAACAATTTAATAGTATTGAAACTTTAATCATTATACAATATCTACATTTGATTAGACTTTTTATTCAAACATTTTAAAGTATTTGTTTGATATCCACGTATCAAATATCATACGTTCAGCATTAGTATTATGACGGAATAATAACGAATTGTTAAAACACATATAGATATCTATAAAAATTAAAATCAAGATAACCATAAAACTATCATTATAACTTTCTCGTAGAAATTCAAAAATTGAAGTGCGACGAAGTGCGAGTAAAATATGCTAGTATTATATAATAGTGGGTACTTTTATAACACCAAATATTGTTATTATAGTTTCACTAACACCACATCTAGATTAGAATAGATTATTCCTTTAACTTTCCCTCTACCTTTATAACAGTTCTAGAATTTAACTATCTTTAGTTATAATTCTTGAGATTATGTTGAATAACTTATCTTCCATTATATATTCACATTACCTCATGATATGTTGGTGGTATTGTTCAACATTATTAATTCAATTTCGTTAGTTGTGGCATCAAGAGGGACCGTTGTCCTTTCATCATTTATAATCCTTGTACAACATCGCACATGGTTTTGTACCAAAGACAAATTCATTGGGGTTCATTTTTGATCACACAAATCTAGATCGGTACCAAAAACAGAATATCCATTTCTGTCAATCTCATGGTTAATCAACTAGCCAACTAGGCACATGTTTTTGTTCCATATCTCCATCATATCGAAGCTCTTCAATATGCATATATAAAGAAAACATCATATCCTATCAATCGTAACACAAACTAAAACAACCATAAGTTTCTTTGCATCTTAAACCTCTCGAATCCACTTATCTCTCCCCTCAAACATAGAGAAATACTCGAGGATGATCGGCACCAAGAAGTTAATCAAGATTGCAAGAAAGTCTCAAGAAATCGCAAGCATTCGGAGGAAAAGTATTGTTGCAGCAGGAGATCAATTTGGAGACTATAACACTAACTCAACAACAAAAGTTGAGAAAGGGCATTTTGTTGTGTATACACTCGACGGACACCGCTTTGTTTTTCCTTTAGGACACCTCAATACTTACATCTTTAGAGAGCTTTTAACCATGTCAGAAGAAGAGTTTGGACTACCAAGCAGTGGACCTATTACAGTCCCATGTGATGCATCTTTCATGAAGGATGCAGCAAACTTAATCCATCAAGGTGCAGCGATAGCAAAGGAGAGAGCTTTGATGCAGTCTTTGGTTACTAAAAGTAGACATACATGTTTTTGTGTTGGTCAAGAAATAACGAGGCAAAACCTAGTTGCCCATGCTTATTAATGCAAAACAGAAGCTGTACATACTGTAGTTAAGAAGTATATTGTTTATTCTTTTTAAGATCCTTTCTTTAATATAAATATACAACTATAGATTTGAATTAGAAAGGTCCTCATGACTATTCCATGGTTTCATCCTCTACCACGAACTCTACCATCTTAGTTAACCTATCCATGACCTTCACGGCCTTGTTCATGATAATCGCTATCTTTTCTTAGATTAAATTGTTGATCATCACTAGTAAACTATAACTCAAAATACATTTTCTCAATCTCCAATTATTTCTGATGGGGTTTTACCTCTACTTATAATCTTTTTGTCTCCCCCACTTCATCAAAAGACATTTTCTCAATCTCCATGTATTGTTAGATTTAGGCGTAAATATATTTCTAGCACAGAATATAAGAATTTCCTCACGAGTATCATCAAGCGAAGATCCAAGACTCTTTCATCTTCAAAAACTCAACTTTGTTCATCTTCAAAAACTCAACTTTGTTCTTCTTCAAAAACTCACGGTAAATATATTTGTAACCCTCATAGCTTACCAGTAAAGTGGTCAATGTACTAGTCTTCTTTCATCTTCAAAAACTCAACTTCGTTCCTTAGCTTTTGCATATGTTCATTTTGTACCTTCTCGTCTTCTAAATACTGAACCTAGAGTGCATCCAACTCGTCCTTCGAATGCATATGCTTTGATACTTGACAAAGAACGTCTTCGAGTATAGTATGGTATATGAAAGCTTTTGCCATGTACTTAACGCGACTCTGTCACCTGATTTATATCCTCTTGTAGGCTATGAGGGGCTAATGTAATCTCCATCATGATCTGATCATGACAAACCGGTGATTTAATCAATGTTAATCTCAGACATTGTAAGGTTATGTTGCAATACGCCATGAGTTTTTTTATTGACATACATTCTAGCCTTGTTTGACTTCATCTACCAAAACCCGGTTAGAAAATAAAAACTTGCTTCGTATGTACTATCACTTTCAAAATGTCTTATGGGGTGTTTGGTATGACAGAATTCGATGAATTTGATGAATTAGTTTGGTTGGCTAGGTGAGAGATTTGGAATTTGAATTAATTCCATCTAAGTCCTCTAGTTAATGCAACTCAAACACCCCATAAGAACCCCTAAGAGTCTGGTTCATTTTTCTTAGTTTGTACATTTCATTTTACAAATCATCATGTTGATGGTTTGCTCTTGAGTTGGATAGATTTCTCACTCTTAATATATTTTTATCTCTTTTGATTGTTGATTGAGATCGCGTATTTCTGAAGTGTTCACATTTGATTCTGTACTAGTTATTTTCTTAACAGTTCCTCCTTAATCACCTAATCTCACTCCACTACCAATGGTTGGAAATTGGATTGAACAATCAATAATCTCAACATGAGTTTATAATTAATCCTGTGTTGACACTTTTATTAATGTTGAAAGACCAAAAAGACAAAGATCTCTTAACCATGTATTTGTAATAAATCTATACATATTATTCCTAACACAACTCAAACACTATCAAATTTTCGAATACATAAACAAACTAAATCTTAGTCTAATACCCACTCCAACAAGTAATTAATAAAGCTAATAATTTTTATCCCATTTATATAAAAATCCTTCGCATATACAAACTTGGTATGTTATTGTGAAAACAATCCTATATGACTATAAAAATAAAGTAAATTACCTATTACACTATGCATGCCTTATTTATGGCATCAATGGTTATTTATGTTCATATCTGACCCAATACACTCTCCCCCAAGTCTATTATATGAATAGGCTCTTATCATGACGATTTGTGTTACGATCCTAATATACCTTTAACCTATTCGTCATATCATGTTACATTCATAAGAACACATTTTAATTCTATAGCCTGCTTTGTTCTCCATGGTTCCACCTCCTATGTTATTCAGTTTTACTCCATCATCCTCACACTCAATCCTAACCATAACACCACCATCACCCTAGCTCCACACCCACACATTTTCTCCAACGTGTTATCCTTTTTATCCCATAATCACTTGTTCTCATGACAACACCTAGAGCTTAAACATTTTCATGATCATATTCTTTCTCACACCTTTTCTTATCAATGGGTTGTATGGTGGAACGTTATGCATCTTGAAGTTGATGTCGATTAATCTCAACATAAACTAGATTTGTGAAAGTAAAACTTACTTGTTTACTTGTTAGAAGTTTTTACCATGTTCTTCTTGGTGATATCGTAAATAGAAATTTTCTAATATCCTTTGAATGCTCAAATTATGATGGAGATTTAATCATTATGGTGTTCTTCATATATTTTTCTTTATGTTGAATGTGAGAAACATTATTATGTATATATGTAACTTATTGATTGGAGGTTAAAAAATTCATAATCTTAACCCTTTATTTATAGTTATTCATAAGGGCAATATTGTCCAGCAGGATATTCCATGGAGGGATTAAAATGAAAATATGATTAATTTATCAATAAGGGCCATTTGTTAATTATTAAAACATGATAATTAAGTAACTTATCAAATAGTCACAAAGCCATATAATTAAATAATTTCCAAAGGTTGATGCTTCACACTTTAGTGAAACCTGGGAATTTGCGTCGGCTCTCGCCCATGTCAAAAGTGTGGGTTGTAAACAAATTTAAAGGATCAAGAAATACATTAATGAATTTGTGAGCAGATTTAAAGCCCTAACATAATAATTAGGGCGTTCATCCAAATCAGAGTATTGATCATACTAAGGTGTTTAGCCTAGTTGTGAGACCAACTACCATTAAGTTAATCTTGTTAGTTGTTTATTAGGCATCCAAGATTTGGCACGTCGATGTCAACACGACCTTTCTTCACGTTGTTTATCTAAGAGTGTGTATATGAGTCAACCTACTGGCTTTATTAACCTAACCTCAATGTCTTCAATAACTTGCGAGGTTTTATGGTTATTAAATGTTTAAAAAGAATTAGGTGTTAGTGTTACTTTACAAGTTCAGTTGCATTTTGACAACAATACTGCAATTTCTATTGCAGCTAGTCTAGTCTTCCATGATTAGACGAAACATTTTGAAATATATTTGTTTTTTTCTAAGAGAAAAAAATTCAATTGTTTATATTAAAATAGTTTCAACAAATTCTAGTAACCAACTGATATTTTTATGAAAGTTCTTTTAGTAAACCAACATAATTTTCTTTATGGTTATTACACTTCTTTGATATGTTTTTGCATTTTGATTAAGAAGGTGTGTTGAAAGAACATGTTGTTTTTAATTCATTGCTATCAAGTTCTTTTGCTCATTATTTTTTATTGTGGTTAAAATAGGTTTGTGGGCTGTTAGATCTCGGATTAAACAATGAATGCTAATTGGGCTTTTGATCTGATTTATTACTGGGCCAAGTGTAGAATATTGGATTAGGTCAAGTAAAAGGTTATAATAATCAAGTTCTTGGAGGCTTTCTTTTGTTCAACCTGTATAGCCTTAAGCGAACGTTATTGTGGTGTTGAAAATGCTATTAGATAACCCTATAATAGGGTGCCCCTATTGTGAGAAACTATCTATCTTACCCTACTCTTTGTTTCTTTGTACCATGATATTATTTTGTTTCGGGCATTCTTGGGCTAGGCTAGATGGACCAACATTGAAAAATAACTAAACGACGAGTTATCTTTTTATTTGTGTTGCATCTCATTATTGTTTTTAAATAGTCTTGTTTTATAGTTCTTTTTCGCGTGTATCACTTGTGTGTGAGATTTTTTTCTAGTGTGTTGCATTACAAACAGCCTTACTAACCCTTAATCTACCACTAAAAGTGGTGTGAAAACATGGCTTTGGTCTGACTATTTCTTTTGTATGTGTGATTGTGTGCCTTGCAAAATAAATTGCATATAGTTCAAACTGTGTTAAAATGACGAAGTCTAGTACAAGTACACTAGTAACCTTGGTTAGTAAGATAGAACCCAATGATCCTTTATATCTACATGCTAGTGATTCAAGTGTGCTTGCAATAGTGAATTAAACTAAAATTAAAAGGATATGAGAATCATATAATTTTGGCAAATTCTACATGCTACTGATAATGAGGTTTTGACAAGTTAATGGGATAGATGTAACTCTAATGTTCTTAGTTGGATTCCAAATTCATTTTCAGAAGATTTGTATGTAGGACAAGTTTTTTCAAAATCAACCTCTGAAGCTTAGGCTGACCTGAAGGAAATGTATGATTGGGTAGATGGGTAAGTAGTGTTTAGTCATTTTCAAAAATCAACTCGTTAAGTTAAATTGGAACATCTATTTCTGATTATTATAACATGCTAAATACTATGTGAAAATAGTTTGATGCTATAGTTCAGTTACCTTCTTGTACTTACCAAGCCTAAAATGACTTAAATAAATTTAATCACTTGATAAAACTAATGAAATTTCTTATAAGGTTAGATGACTCTTATGAACAAGTTAAAACTAATCTTCTAACCAGAGATCCCCTTCCAACAGTTAGAACTGTTTTCTCTATTGTCACAAGAGAAGAGTCACATAGGAACTTTAATGGTAATACTAAGAAAACCTCATATGAGTGTATAAAGGACCTAATCCTAACCTTAAATGTACTCACTGTAATAGACGATTAAAAGGTCTTTTGAGCTGGTTGCTTATCAACAAAACACCAAATCAAAGAGTGTAAGGCCCCGTTCCCAGGACACTTACAGTTGGTCAATCATTGCACATAAAGCATGTAATTACATCCATTTAAGGAAAACGTTGCAGCGAAAACATTAAAACAAACATTTCATTTCATCATAATAAACGCTTTTGCAAAATAATACAATCGTTCATTTCAAAACATCGTTCGTTCGCATTACAATTCACAAACATTAAACAAAAGAATGTCATCCCAAAAGAGCTGAGTAGTCGTCCCGTACTATCCTCAACAATATTACCTGCCAACTGGAAACATATAAAAATCAGCGTTGCTGAGTGAGTTCTAGTTTTATAATTAAATATACTTTATCTTTCGTTTAAAACCGTCATTTACTTTCTTTCAAATTATAGCAGATTTTAGAACGTGATCACACATCGTACTTACACATAGATAATAGTTATTATCTTCATCATCGTTCGTTTCCTACATTTATTATCTTTCGTTTTCATCTAGGTCCTGTCATGTGCTTAACCCCCCTCTAGAGCACCAAGCAAATCCTCTAGGTTAAGCGACAAGGACCCCATACATCTGGTCAATCAAAAAGACTGAACCCTTATGTGCATCCTCATGGGGTATATAACCCGCACACAGTTGAGCTGACAACCCCTCAATAGGTGTGAACCTCCATACATTTGCTTAATCACACGGATTAAGCCCCATTGTGCATCCTTATGGGGTAGCTAACCCGCACACGGTTGAGCTAACACTCCTCATTGAGTGTGAACCTCCATACATTTGTTTGCAAGACTTTCCTACGTTCGTTCGTTCATTAATGCATGCATTCTTCATTCTGATCCTCTTTTCGTTATCTTCCACTTTACGTTACATAATACTTTCATTTCATTCATTAACATTCAACGCAAAGCCAAGGAAAATAATCATACAAAAAAAATAAGGAACATAATATACACAGTCAGCATCATCATACAAGGCATCATACATACATAACATACATCACGCATAATCATACAACATCATCAACCATGACCAACATAACCTCTATGGCCTCTAAAGTTATCTTACATGAACTCCAGGGAATCTTCCACGTCAAAACTTACATCTGCACTTTCCCCCGAAAGTCAGTAAATAAACTATATTCCCTTGGGTACACAAACCCTACTTAGGCGTATGGGCACCCTTCAGTCGCATGGCCTCCCAGGCGACTGAACACTTAGGTAAATGGACAATAGGCGAATGAACCCTATGCAAATGGACCTAATGCGGATGGACACCATGGGCGACTGAACCCAATGCGGATGAGTACCCAGGCGTATGGATCCTCAGTCGCACGAATCACATGCGATTGAACCTAATGCCGATGAATTTCATGCGAATGGACCTAACGCGGATGGATCTATGCGTATGGACCCTCAGTCGCATGAATCCCCATGCGAATGGCCCTCAGTCGTACGACTCACAAGCGAATGGACCTCAGTCGCACGACTCCCATGTGAATGACCCTCAGTCGCATGACTCCCATGCGAATGGCCCTCAGTCGTACTCCTTTCGGCTGTACGACCTCAGTCGCATGCCATTCGATCGCCTAACCGTAGCTGATGCAGAATGCATTTCATCCGAACCCAATCTGCACTTTTCGGCCTCCAAACCCTTCCAAACTCATTCTAAGCCCAGATTAACCATCCTAAACCTTAGAAACACATACCCCAACACCATTCAAGCACACACAAGCCCGAAGACATACTCCACTCGCATCATACACAAACACACACATACGGGTTCAACACAAACATTACAAAAACAGGTTTTACTATGTGTTCCAGCCCCAAATTTGTTGAAAACTTGTAAAAGAGGGGTCCTAGAACTCACACAAACAACACCGTCGATTAGAGCTTCGATTCAACCCGCTACACTTCAACTTTCATGCTCTAATCCACACAAACCAAGCTTTTCTCCCTTTTTCTCCCTTTCTCCTCCTCACCTCTCTTTTGTTGAGGTTTTGAAAGTGTGGGGAGGGTGTGGGCTGCCCTCCCCTCTTATTATTCTACTCATCCAATCTTTCTCCTATTTTGGCGAGTTTGGTTTTGGACTTTATTTCTTTTTCTTCTTTCGTCAGCTTCAAAGAAAATATCCGGGTGTTACAAGTCCACCCCCTTATATAGGTTTCGTCCCCGAAACCTGTTATTCTTTGAACAAACGTGGGTAATGATGCTTCATTTCTTCTTCAGTCTCCCATGTAGACTCGGATCCTTTCCTGTGCTTCCACTGTACACGCACAAGAGGAACCACTTTATTCCTCAGTCTCTTCTCTTTTCGATCAATGATTGCCACTAGATGCTCCACATAATTGAGTCGTTCATCCACTTTGATATCCTCCAGTGAAACAATCATATCTTCATCTGCTAAACACTTCCTCACATGAGATACATGGAATGTCGGGTGAATTCCATTTAACTCATCTTGTAACTCCAATCTATAGGCCAACTCTCCTACTCGAGCAATGATTCGGAAAGGGCCTATGTACCTCGGGCTCAACTTGCCCCACTTTTGAAACCGGATGATACCCTTCCAAGGTGAGACCTTAAGCATAACTCAGTCACCCACCTTAAACTCAATCGGTCTACATCGTTTATCAGCATACGACTTATGTCTATCTTTGGCTAGCTTCATGAAGGCCTTGATCTTTTCAAGCTTCTCAGTTGTAGCCTCGATTACCTCGATGCTCCATAACTCCTTCTGACCAATATCACCCCAACACACGGGTGTTCGGTGTCACACCCCGACCGACGACGGAATCATCGGGGCAGACGAATGGGAGATGATTGCTCATAGCACATGAAACTAATTAAGTTGAAATAATATTAAATGTTATTATTCATTAAACATTACAAAACAAATAAGTAATTACAAACAATTAAGATACAACCAATAACATAAGTCTGTCAATTAATCTAGGTCCAAGTCTTATATGAGCACAAGAAGATCTTCAAGCATCAAACCTGAAACATGTTAAAAATAACGGGTCAACTATAAAGTTGGTGAGTTCTCATGGTTTAAACACACGCATATATGTATATATATAAAAGGGTTACAAGTAGCAATTCATGTCCATGGTTACGAGTTAGCAAGCTTATAGA
>BJCM01224275.1:0-11420 GCA_018326385.1 Flaveria bidentis | reverse complement strand
AGGATAAGGGAAGAAGTGCTTCTGCCTGATAGAGGCCTGTGGCACTCAGGTAGTTGATCATCTTGATCCTGTCTTCTTCTTTATCTACCTGAGGTTCTTGTTGAACCACATCCTCATGTGCATGACTTTCTTGAACTGGGGAGAGAGTAGGCACATGCTTGTACAATCTTTTCTTTTTTCTGTCTTCTTTGATTTTTACCAGTAGCTCTGCATTTTCTACCTCTTTCTTCTCCTTTGATCTTTCCATGTCAACCAGTTCATTTAGTTATTCCAAGAGGAGACAAAAGACATTGTCAATGTCATAGTTTTTGATCTATAAGTAGTTGATCCTGGCTGCCCTCAACTCATAATCCTGAGAGTTTGGTCTGGCGGCAGCCCTGATTGCAGTCTCCATGAGTCTTGCAGACCCAGAAGAGGAACTTTCTCCCCTCAGCATCCTTTTCTTCTCTCTCTCTCTCTCCTTCTCCTCAATCTCCTCAATCTCCTCAAATGTCATCTTTCTTTTCCCTTTGTCACTCACAGACCTTTGTGACTCAGGGTGGAGAGAGCTTTGGCCTTCATTGCTTGATGTAGTTTCTGAGCTTTGGCTAGAGAGAGGTTGAGAAGAACCTTCACCAGCAGGTGTCTCAAAAAGGGTATGGATCTCTGTAGTAGTTGATGTTGATGGGACATGGCTCTCAGGTTCTACCACTGGGCCTTCAGTCAAGGTTTCCCCTATGAAACTAATCTTAGGGTCTGCCTCAATATCTAGTTGACCGATGGCATTGCCTGATTGCCTTAGTCTTCTTCTGAAGCTGAACTCTGCAATAATCCTGTCCTAAATTCTTTAAGCCATCTTGTCAGCTTATCTTGATTGGCTTGGATTGACAAGTGACATGTTGACTAGATCCAGACTTTCATAGAAGTTCAAGGTGTGAAAATTGAAGATCTCTTATTGCCCTTGAACTCTAAGAATGATGAGGGCTTTTCTGTTGTTGTTATACCTCCACCCAATGATGTGATTTGAATTTGGTGGAGATGACATAGCCCTTGGTATCCCTTCCTCAAGTAGACTATGTATTAAGGAGTCTATAGAGTCCATATCAATATGAACTTGAGGAAGTTTCCGAGTAATGACTTTCTCAATGTCCATACTCTCTGAAGAACTCCCATGTTCTGTGATAGTAATGACTTTCTCCCCTTTTTTGGTAGCATCACCCACTTGCATAGGTGACCTAGGAGTTAGATCAATGACATTCACGGGTTCTTGTGTTCCTGGTTGAGCTCCTCTTAAAGGTCTCCCAACTAGTTTGTCCTTAAGATATGAAATCTCAAGTTGCTGATCATTGAGCCTGTTTTGCAAGGTAGTCACTTGAGATTCAAGGTGACTAACCTTGGAGACTAAATAGGTGCATGTTTTAGACAGTTGTTGCACCTTTAGTCTTAGATTCCCTTCATCTTCATCAGAAGAATCATTGAGGGATGAGATGATTGGAGCAAAGTCTTCTCTCTCATCACCAACTTTTGGTTCTTGGCTGCTGGTTTTCCTCTGCTCACTAACAACCTTAGTTGAGGAGGCAGTGGGCTGAGTTGCCATGGTTGAGGTCTTAATGATGTAATCACTTACAAAAGTAAGAGCCTCTTCCATATGGACATCCTGAACAGGTTCAGAAGTGTCCACCTTAGTAGTAGGTGACTGATTTAGGATAGAAATAGGAGACTCAAGAGCATTCATCTCTCTTTGAGTAGGGGAAAAGAAGAGAGAGTCATGATACTCACTAAAACCTAGATCTTCATTAGTGTAGAAGTCAAGTTCAAGGTTGGGAATTGGTTGGTTTAGATCTAAAGGCTGGGGGTGGTAACTATCCCCTGAAGGTTGATCACTTGAGTGTTGAGACTTAGAGTGATGGCTTAAGGCAGTTGGGCTTATAAGCTCATCAGGCTGAGCATGAGGAACCTCTACACTGATCATAGAAGGAATGGGAGTGGTTTGCTCCTCAGGAGAAGCGGGAGCTCCAGTGTCCACTTCTTCCTGTGTGGGTAAGTATATGGGGGCCTGCACAGACTGAATAGTTTGAGTAGGGGTTCGTTTGTGATTTCTTTGGTAGGTGAAGGTGATTTGTGGCTGTTTAGGTGGTCGAAAAATAGAAGGTGTGGGTTCAACACTAGTTGGTGCTGCTAGGTTGTCACCTTGAGCAATGAGCTCTAACATTTTTGGGACCAGGGATGTTTCTACCCCAGAGAAGCCAACAGTGGGCTTTCTCAGTATTTTAAAGATGGCGGGCTTCATCTGTCCCAATTTAATAATATTACGTGTTCCCCTTAACTGTGAGCCCAGTTCACAGTTAAGAATGTATTGAACATATCTAAGGAACATGTAATACTCTAAGGAGTCCAAGTTTGCAACCAGATTAGTATAAACAAACTGAGAATACCTAAACTTGACTCTCTGAACCATCCCATGGACAACAAAGGAGAAATCCTCAGGAATTTGGTCCCATCCACCATGCTTGTTTGATAAGCTGTGGATAACCACATGGAGCAGGAATTTCTATTTGGATGAGACCTTCCCTTTCCTGAAGGTCTTGACATAATAATCTCCCTCATATCCTATGTGCACAAAGGACTGGTTAACAACTTCATTGGGAAAGAACACCTCACCTTCTTCATCATCCAGTTGAAGATGCATGTTGATGATGGTCGGAGTGATGAAGATTGTTCTCCCCTACACTGTGGCAGACAGTGCCTTCTCCCCATCCATGACGACCTCTTGGCAGGTCTTCCAGAATTCTAGCAGATGATCCTCGGTGGAGGATCAATGGTTAGGGAGTTGAAATAGTTCGACAGAGTTAAGAAACGACAAACTACTAAGAAATGTGGATCTTTCTCAGAGCTTAACAGAGCAACTTGATTATGTTGTCTGTGTAACTGCATGGTAAAGTTCAGGTCATTTTTGTGATGAGGATTGGTCATTTTGAGATAGCTTAAGGATGAAAAAGAAGGAAGAAAGAAATTTCAAAGAGAAATTTGGGTTTTAGGTCTGGAGGAAGAAGGAGATGATAGAAAGAGTGGAAAACTGTTGGGTTTATATGTGAAAAAGGATTTTAGATAAACTTTAATGAAAGATGATAAACTTTGAAATCCAGATATCGGTCCCACCTCTGAAAAAGTAGTTTACTTTTGCTCAAAAAGTAGTTTTCTTGGAAGTCAAAAAGCTTCCGTAGGTAAATTATCTTCGGAAGTTTTAATGAAAAAGCTTCGAAGCTAAAATGACTTCGGAAGATTTTCCTGAGAATTGTGAAAATTTTGCTTCGAAAGAAAAATTAAGACTTGAATGCTTTGTCCAGAAGAACAAAGCTTCCGAGAGTTAATTTGCTTCGGAAGAGAATGGTCCTTTAAAACATATAAGTGTCTGAGACAAGAATTTAAGCTTCGGAAGATATTTCAGAAATTTCTTCCGAATATAAATTTCTTAGACAGTTATTTGTTTTGAAGGCATGATTTTCTTCCGAAGATAAAAGCATATCTTCCGAAGGATAAAATTTTTTCAAAAATCTAAGGAAAGTCTTCAAAAAGATTTTCATCCAAAGAAAACAAGAGCTTATGAAAGTGATGAACTAGACAACTTAGGACACACAGTTTTTTAAGAAATAATAAGAATTAGTTTTAAGAAAAACCTACTCAAAGTGTATCATCCCAATAGCTGATATTAGATATTTAAATCTCTGTTTATCAAAATCTTTTGTAAACAGATCAACATATTATTCATTTGTGTGAACTTTGACTAGTTTAATTAATCCCTTTTCGTAATTATTTCTTATTAAATAATACCTAATGCTGATGTGTTTAGTCCTTGAGTGCTGCATAAGATTCTCTATGATAGAAATAGCATTGTTGTTGTCTATGTGAATTGGAGTCTCCTTGAAGTTTAACCCATAGTCCAACATCTGATTCTGAATCCAAAGCACTTGAGCCCAGCAGCTTGCAGCAGCATTGTATTCAGCTTCAGCAGTTGATGAAGAGACACAGGATTGTTTCTTGTATTGCCATGAGACAACCCTTCCACCAAGAAACTGACATCCCCCAGATGTAGACTTTGCAGTCATGTTGCAACCACCATAATCACTATCTGTATATGCATACAAATTAAAGTCGGAATTCTTAGGATACCATAGACCAAGTGTTGAAGCACTTTTAAGGTATCTTAGAATCCTTTTAACAATGATAAGGTGAGACATCTTAGGGTTGGCTTGATATCTTGCACAAATACATGTAGCAAACATGATATCAGGCCTACTAGCTGTAAGATACATAAGAGACCCAATCATAGCCCTATAAAGATGTTCATCACACTCCCCCTCAAGATCAGATCCAAGAGAGTAGTTTCTAGCTATGGATGTCTTAGCAATCTTACAATCATTCATGTTGAACCTCTTGAGTATGTATTGAAAATACTTTAACTGACTAATGAAGTTGCCATCTTCAACTGGCTTCACTTGAATTCCTAGAAAGAAATTGAGTTCTCCTATGGCACTCATTTCAAATCTGTCATTCATATGCTTCTCAAAGTCTTTGCAGAGCCTTGGATTAGTTGAACCAAAGATGATGTCATCTACATATACTTGAACTAGCATCAAGTCATTTCCCTGTCCTTTGATGAAGAGCGTTCCATCTATAGTATCCCTCCTATATCCATGTTTGTAGAGATACTGAGATAGAGTCTCATACCACTTTCTAGGTGCCTGATGCAACCCATAAAGAGCTTTATCAAGCTTGTAGACATAATCAGGATGATCAGGATCTGCAAAACCAGGTGGTTGTTTGACATACACCTTTTCATCAATCACTCCATACAGGAATCACACTTTACATCAATTTGATAGACCTTGAAGTTCTTGGATGCAACAAATGCCAGGAATATCCTAAAAGCTTCCAGTTTTGCTACAGGAGCAAAGACATCGGTGTAGTCAATCCCTTCTTCTTGTAGGTACCCTTGAACAACTAGTCTAGCTTTATTCTTGATGATGATGTCTTTATCATCCTTATTTTTCCTAAACACCCTTTTGGTTCCAATGGTAGTCTTCCCATGAGGAAGAGGACAAAGGTTCCAAAATTTCTAACTTTTGAATTGAAGCAGCTCATGTTGTATAGCTTCAACCCAACTTCCATCCTTTAGAGCCTTTTCAACTTTCTTTGGCTCTATCTGGGATAAGAAACAAGAGTGAAGACAAACATTTGCTTCATGGGTTTGTCCTCTTGTTCTTACCCTTGTGACAACATCTCCAATGATGTTTGTGGTGGGGTGAGACTTGTGGATCCTTCGTTGAGGGATCATAGCAAGTTGTTGAGAGAGATCTAAATTAGAGAAATTTAGATCTGGTATAGATGTTACTCCCACTACATCAACACACTTATCAAGAGAAACTTGATCCAATGAGTGTGTGACATCATTGATGTTGTCATCTATGGAGTGGTTATCAGCATCAAGAAATTCCTGATCACTGTCACCACCACCATCATGTTTTTCTACATTTCAAGTGTCATTATCTGGTTGTAAAGCCTGTGAGCTGAAATTTGAAGGCATCCTAGATGTATCAGCTAAGTTTGTCATTGTGGTGCTGATAGATACTTCATTTGCAAAAGTAGTTACAACTAGAGCTGAAGATGTATTACTTGAAGGTCTTCTTAGCTCTAATCTTGGATTAGAATATTTCTGTTGCATGTGTGAAACTTCTGAAGCATTCTTCTTATGTGTACTTATGCAGCATGCAGGAAAGACTTTGGGTGTTTGGGTTGCTTCAGCCTCTTCATACAATCTCTACAACTATGAAGATCACAGGTTCCATGGGCACTAAACCTCTTCATATATTAATTGATTCGGGTTCTAATAATAATTTTTGTTGGATCAAGAAGAAGGCTGGTGCTACCAAAACCAATTCACTTAGACTATATTGGTGTATCTAATAAAAGGCTTCCGAAGCTAAGTGTGGAACATCCGAATGAAATAGAGTTCTTCCGAAGACAAAGTGCAAGATTAAATTGCAAAGACAAACTCTACTTCCAAAGTCAAATTGTTCACTTCAGAAGATCAAGTCTGAAAAGAATAGATCAGAAGACAACTTCAGAAGTAAGAAGAAAAGAAGAATTCGTCAAGCCTCGAAAGAAGTAGCCTCTTCCGAAGTATAAGTGGCTTCGGAAGAACAAGTTCTTCCGAAGCCAACTACCCTTCGGAAGACACTACTATGGACCAGTAGACATAAGTATGGTGTCTCTGACACTCCACTAAAGACCTCTGATATACTGCATGGCGTTTTCTCTAAAGCCATGTAGTTGACCTTACTTTATTCCATTGTTTACCTTTATTAGTTAGCACAGTTGCCAACTTTAGTTGGCGACAAAAGGTAAGTCATGGACATGTCATGACTACCATATCTTAGATAAGACATTATCTAAGATACCTTAAACTATAGCTTTGTAGTATTTGCTTTAGTTAGAGGATTCCAGCTGGCATCAAAGTATATCCGGCTATAGGTAGTATTATATATAGTTTCTCATTGTAACTCATGTCATATGCTTGTAAATGTCTTGTAATACTTTGATTTGAGAAGCAATATATGCAAGTACCTTGAAAATTATCTTTCTGTGTTCATTATTACTTATTATATTATTATCAACTCTTAGAGACTTTGCTTCACAGTTTAAGTGAGTTTGAGATAAAACCCAAGTGTTTAGTGACATAAATCGATATTGCAATTGGTGTAAGAGCTTTTTAGGCTCTTGTTTGTGAGATCTTACCATCCAAATCAACCTATTTTTCATTCTTCCTTACAACTTACTCAAAAATGGCCCTCAACAAGTCTGAAGTAGAGATGGGAACCATGACTAAAGCTCCCATCATTACCCCTGAAAACTTCAGGTCATGGAGGAGACACATGGAAGGCTTCATCAGGTATCAAGACATCAAAATATGGACATCTAATCTATTATTCCATCATCCTCCCACTCCAAAATTTGTTATCAAAACAAAGAAGGGTTGGGGAACAATGAAATTGCTTCACCACATTCTTATGAGTCTATAAGACAACCTAGATGTGGTACTGAAGAGCAAGAGGTCCCATTTGCTGACTTATCTTCACTTGAGTTGAAGAATGATGTAATAATAGAGACCACCACAGGGAATGAACAGGTAAATCAACCCACTTCTCCTAGTGATAATCAAATCCTAACCACCAAAGCTAGAAGAAGCAGAGCTAAAGCAGCAAGAAGAACTGCCAAGAAAGTGGCTGAGTAAAACTTATGATTGATCCAAAACAAAATGGTGTATTCATCTCAGCTGGATTCCAGGTGGTAGGTAACTCTAATTCAAGAAAGAAGTGTAGTACCAACACTCCTGTCCTACCGAAGGATCAGAAGTAAAAGGGAAAGGTTGCTGATAAAGAGAAGAAAGTCAAGAATCAGCAATCCTCAAGCTCTAAGAAGACTAACATTGCATGCATAATGTGTGGTCTATAAAATCACATGGCCAAAGACTGTTATTACAATCCTGCTAGCACATATTATGAAAATATTGTTAAAAGAGAAGGAGTCAGGGAAGGTTTCTCATTTGGACCTTATCAAATGGTCCAAGTGATGAAAAAGGGATAGCAGGTTTCTAAAGCAAGGTTGTTTTCAAAAGAAAACTCTTCTTCCGAAGGGAAAATGGCTTCGGAAGCTAAAGCAGTTAAAAATCTAAAGAACAAAAGTATTCCCTTGATTCCCTTGAAACCATCCCAGAAGAAGACTACTTCGGAAGAAAAGGTGGTGAAAGCTTCTTCTGAAAAGAAAGAAGCTTCTGAAGAATGCCATGCTGCAAAAGCCTCAAAAGGCTCATCCTCAATGATCAACCAAATGATGAATTGGAAGATCAAGAAAGATACTGCAGCCCAAACCTCTTCTTCAAAGACATCCACTGAACCCCCATGCTTAACTTTTGGTTCAATTATGTCACCATCATTGGAAGAACTCAAGAAAAACAAGGCTTGGGTTTCCAATCAAAACTAATAATCTCATCTTATGTGTAGGGACATCCATATGACAAGAATAACAACATTTGGATTGTGGATAGTGGATGCTCCTGGCACATGACAGGGAACAGATCTCTCCTTCAACAATTTCAACATTATGATGGAGGTCCTGTCTAGTTTGGAGGTGAGGTTGGAGGATATATTTCTGGCAAAGGAAGTATATCCAATGGAAAGTTAAAAGTTGACAAAGATCACTTTGTCAAACAGCTTGAACACAATTTGTTAAGTGTTTCTTAGTTTTGTGATCAAAAGCATCAAATGCTTTTCACAGAACATGAGTGCATTATCCTCAAACCAGTGATGACAATTCCTCCGGAATTAGTGCTTCTTAGATCTCCCAGGAAAGGGGATATGTACAAGCTAGATATGAACAATGCTTCCCTAATGGGTGAAGTATCATGCTTTCTTTCCAAAGCTGATGGTGATGAGTCAACACTATGGCATAAACGAATGTGTGATGTAAATTTTAAGACAATGAAGAAATTGGCTAAAAATGACTTGGTACATGGTTTTCCTAAAAGGAATTTTTCTGCAAAGACAACTGTGTTGCATGCCTGAAAGGGAAGCAACACAGGGCATCCCATAAACCCAAAGTTGTTAACTCTATCATCACTCCATTATACTTATTGCACATGGATTTATTTGATCCTACAAGTATAATGAGCATTGGAAGGAAATCATACTGCCTTGTGGTTGTTGATAATTTTACAAGATTTACATCAGTATTCTTTTTATGATCAAAAGATGAATCTGCTGAAACACTAAAATCTTTTATTCTCAAAATAGAAAATCAAATTGACCACAAGGTTAAGATAATCAGAAGTGATCAAGGGACTGAGTTTAAGAACTTTGTTCTTGACTCATTCTGTAACTCAAAAGGGATTGCCAGACAATATAGTGCTCCTAGAACTCCTCAACAAAATGGTGTTACTGAGAGGAGGAACATGACACTTATTGAGGCTACTCGAACTATGTTAGCTGATTCCAAACTACCCCTAACATTCTGGGAAGAGGCAGTCAGCACTGCATGCTATGTGCAAAACAGAGTTCTTGTAGTTAAGCCACATGGAAAAACCCCTTATGAGCTATAGAACAAGAGGCCACCATTCATTTTCTTTCTAAGGTCCTTTAGATGTAGGTGTACCATACTTAACATAAAGAACAATTTGGCAAAATTTTTGCTGAAAAGTCGGATGATGCTATCTTTGTTGGATACTCTTCCAGCTCTAAAGCTTATAGAGTTTACAACATCAAGAATCAAAAATTTAAGGAATCATCCAACATTGTTGTTAATGAGCACACTCCTTGTGTTAGGGGGAATGGACCTGATCATATTTTTGACTTAGAATTGTTTCCAAACTATTCTAAACCATTTTGTGAGAATGTTTCAGCTAGAACAAGTACTCAAGGAAATTCTGAAGATACCAGATTGTTTGAGTTACCCAGACCTATTCCAAGTTCTCCAAGAGCTACAACAAATCAAGCTTCCACTATTGGTAGATCCGACAGTATAACTATCTTAAGGGATAGTGGAGCTTCAACTAGTGAATCAGCTGTTGATCCTCAAAGTTCATCAGGTGACCCTGCATAACACCAAGCTGATAGAAGCAACATCTTGAAGGAACATGCAACTGTTAATGCTGCTTCACAGCCAACAATGATGATGTTTCTTATTCATTCAATCAGTCCTCATTGAATGAGTTTGAAACAATAGCTGGACAAAGTGTTCTAGTCCCTGAGCAAAATATGTCCAATATGGATTTATCTTTGTAACTGGAAGTGATTTCTCGTCTACAAATTCACAACACTCATCCAGCTGAGAAAATCATAGGGGATGTCTCTAAAGGTGTGAGAATAAGAGGACATACTCATCATGGGAATGTCTACCTATACTCATGCTTCTTATCCCAGATGAAACCCAAGAAGGTAGAAGATGCCTTGAATGATAGTAGCTGGGTTGAATCGATGCAAGAGGAGCTGTTTCAATTCAAAAGACAAAAGGTTTGGAACCTATGTCCGCTACCATCCGGTCAAGTACCTATAGGCACCAAATAGGTTTTTAGAAACAAGAGAGATGACAGAGGCTTGATTATCAAAAACAAGGCAAAACTAGTGGTTCAAGGATATACTTAAGAGGAAGGAATCGATTATACTAATGTCTTTGCACCTGTTGCAAGACTTGAGGCAGTTAGGATCTTCCTTGCTTATGTTGCATCCAAGAATTTCACTGTCTACCAACTTGATGTCAAGTGTGCCTTTCTATATGGGATATAGATAGGGAAGTCTACGTGTGCCAGCCTCCAGGATTTGAAGACCCACGACACCCCAACTATCTCTGCAAGTTGGATAAAGCTCTGTATGGACTGCACCAAGCACCTAGGATGTGGTATGAGACATTGTCACAGTTTCTTCAGAAGAATGGTTACACTAGAGGTACAATTGATACGACTCTTTTCATAAGGAAGTCTCGAAAGGACATCTTGCTTGTTCAAGTCTATGTTGATGACATCATATTTGGTTCCTCAAACGACCAAATGTGTAAAGACTTTGAAAGAATCATGAAGAAGAAGTTTGTGATGTGTTCCATGGGAAAATGGACTTTTTCCTTGGAATTCAGGTGAAGCAAATGAAGGAAGGGTTCTTCATCAATCAATCTAAGTATGTCAATGACATCTTAGAAAGATTTGACATGAAAGATTACAAGTCAGCCAAGACACCCATACCCAGAAACCATAATCTTTGTCCTGATTTTGAGAGGGAGGATACTTGTCAACATCAGTATAGGGCAATTATTGGTTCTCTGATGTATCTCACAGCAAGTAGATCTGATATCATGTTTGCTACATGCATTTGTGCAAGATATCAGGCTGCTCCAAAAGTGTCTCACCTAGCTGCTACCAAGAGAATCCTCAAATTACCCAAGTCCAAACTCATTCACCTTCACCTTTCACAAATGGCACTTAACCCTCAGCACAATCAGCCGCACTTCTTAATTCCTCAAGAGACGCTGACTTCTCTGAAATCATTTCCTTTATAACCTAATCATCCTATTCCACTACCCTGACTATTAATCCTATTGTGTACTCCAATCACATGGCTGGATTTTGGGAAAACAGTCAGATTGAAACCCTAAATGGGATTCGTGTAATTCGATCGAGCATTTGTGGCCAGGAGTTGGTCATTACTGAGTAACTCATCAGGGAGCATCTCGAGCTTCATGATGAAGGTGCCCCCATAGAGTTCCCCAAAACAGATTTGGACAACACCTATATTCAAATGGGATATGGTGGAGATGTCAGCAGGTCCACAATCTACAAGTTCAACTTCTCATACAACTGAAAGTTCCTCCTGCGTGTCGTTCTTCATTGCCTGTCCAAT